>NW_004624783.1:16473853-16485284 GCF_000247695.1 Heterocephalus glaber
TGCCTTTTTCTTCTTGTTGGATTCTTCCCCTTTGCATCTAATTTCTTGTCATGCCCAGTGGAATCATTCTGCTGGTTTTCCTGGGGTTGTGATCCTCATTGTCTTTTCCTAGGACATTTTTATAATTCTTTGGATTGCTGTTTTGGTATTCATGAAGTTCCCAAGGTGCTCTTTGTCATGAAAGTATCTTATTTCACCATCAATTTTGAAAGAGAGTTTTGCAGGGTACGTCAGTCTGGGTTATAGTCTGTTTTCCTTTAACTCTTGAAATACATCACTCTAAGCTATTCTTGCCTTGAGGATTTGCATTGAGAAGTCTGCTGTGATTCTGGTGGGCTTTCCTTTGTATGTGATTTGTTTCTTTTCTCTAACTGCTTGTAGAACTTTGTTCTTCTGTTGGGTTTCTGGAATCTTAACAATTATATGCCTATGTGTAGAATTTTTTTGATCAAGGCTAGTTGTAATCCTATATGCCTCGCTTATCTGTATGTCAAGTTCTTTCCCCCTGCTTGGGAAGTTTTCTGGCATCACTTCTGTGAAAAGTTTTTTTATGTCATCTGCACTCTATCCTCTTTCTTTATTGACTCTGATCACTCTTATGTTATTCTTCTTTGCATCGTCTAGCATCTGCTGGATTGATTTCTCATGTTCCCTTACAGTTTTGAAACAATTTTCCTTTTCCTGGTCACTAATTACAATCTTATCTTCTATGTCTGAAATTCTGTCCTCACATTGGCTCATTCTTTTGTGTAGCCTTTCAATGAAGTTTTTAATCTCCTGGAAATTTGTTTGCGTTTTTTTATGGATTCCATTCTTTTCCTATGTTTGGATTCCATCATGTTCCTCGGATCCTCTCTAGATTTATTAATCATGTCTTGCACTATGGGCACAATCTCTCCTGTTATCTGAGAAATTATTTCTGATTTCATTTTTTCCATACCTTCTTTTGTTGCCAATTCAGGGAGTCCAGGTGGTTGAGTATCAGAGTGTTCCATCTCGTTTCCCTTTGGGGTTGCTGTAGGTGATCTGGAAGTCTGCTTTTGAGATTTGTTTACATATTTTCTCATTTTTATGGTGGGGTGTGGAGTTTATGGGATGGGGGTGGTGGGGCGTGTGTGTGTTCCTGATGCCTGCACAGCTCACCTTCTCTGCAATGGGAGCTGTGGTATGGCGGCCCAGATGCCTCCTCTCTGCTGGGAGCAGTGTACCAAGGTCCAGAAGTCTCTTCTGTGCTCTGAGAGGTACTATGGCCACCTGGAAACCTCCTCTGAAAACAAAATCTTAATTAGAATATGCCAGTATGATAACTAGTTTGTTATTATCCAGCTTTTGACATTTAACTCAATTGACTTCATCAGTTAAGTTTTAATTGAGTTATTACAACTGTAAGTAAAGGTGTTTACATTTACATAATTGGTTGAAGATTATTGAGCATAAGGTACAACAAATTACTTAGTTAAAAATATATTAGGCATATAGTTTGTTTGTATGTTTGGGTGTATATGTGTAAACCTGAACATATTAAGTGTTTTCTAGCCTACTTTGATCATACATAAATAGCTTCATGTATGTAGTTTTGATTCCTATATAAACTTCAAAAAGTCAGAGGTGATCTGTATTACATCCTGATGATCAAATGGACCACATTAAGTAATATAGGGGGAAAAATCTTCAGAATGCTTTAAATAAAATTAGGTTGCATTTCAACATAAAATCATCAGTGATTTTTGTCAATTTTTAAATTATATTGCTAAGAAAATAAGAAAGTGGAAGATAGTTTACCTCTTCTTGATATGAACCAATTACAGTCATGAGTAAGAAAAACAAAGCAATCTTTGGAAATATTATGTCATTGGCTCTAATCCAGCCATGGAGAACTTAATCAGTGACTGAACACATCAACTTCTCAGTTTAGCTACATAGAGAGTAATGAACTTGTAGTGTGTTGGAATAAATATAATAGATAAAATGGCATGCCACATAAAATTTGAATAATTTTAATCATTTATCATTCTTTCTCATCATTGAAAAATCTCATGGTGTTAATCCTTAGTTCATTTTAAGTAACAGGATAAACTGTCTTTAATTTTTCTATCATTAGTAGTAAAGCCAAAGAGAAATTAATCTTCCTCAACATTGCCATAAAAACTGCAGATACAAGTATGCACTGTTGATTTACCATATTTTGCTTTAGCATTTAAGATTCTGTGATATTTCAGTTGTAAATACAAGTAATAACAAATGAAGTTCATTGATACGCTCTAGTTTTGTGTGATAATGAATACTTGAAATTCTTCTTGGATGTCTACATAATGTCAAGATGTGTAAATTGCCCTACTTTGCACAAGACTGTTAAACCAGTTGCTGTCCCAAGAGGGAGGGCACTAGATGCTTTAACACTGAGAAAATGAGGTCATTATTTATTCATTATATTGAAATGGCTCTAGTGTCTTAGATAAAATTGAATTTTTTTTACTAGCCAACAGAACTGTCAAATCCATTGCCAAACCTTAGCAAAAAATTTCATAACTCATACTGTTTCCACCTATGACACATATTTTTGTGTGTATAACTTTATCCATTAATTTGTTAATTTATGCATGTATTTATTTTTAAAACTTTGGAAGATATAAAAAGTAACAATTTTAGTTCAGTTGACGTGGAGAAATGACACTCAGTGACATATTGACTTAATCACCAATTTCTTCCATTTTGTCATATTTTACTTTTTATTTTGTAATTGTTATTAGTTATGCATTTTTGATAATATTTTGCATTAGATTTTAGTTCTTTATTAACTATTATTTACTGCATGTTTTTGCAATAAAATGTTTGGAATAGTTAGCTTGAGGAAAAATTGATTTTGAACTTTAAATAGTGTGCTTTAATTAATAATTTAGTAATTCTTAGTATGTTTCAATAAGTACAATTGGGAGCTGGAGAGGAGCTTGATTTCTATCTAGTACTGCCACTTCATTTTACCAATAAATAAATGGTGGCTCAGATAGATTAGGAAAGTTACCCGGCGATAAGTACTCTATTGGTAACAACTAGAATTAACACCCAAATGATTATCCAGTTTTCTAGAACTCTACTAATTAACACTGGCATTATTTAAAAAAAAAGAAAATGAAAGAAAAAGATAAGATTATTCTCCCCATGGTTAACCCTAGAAAGAAAATAAGAATGTCATAAACAGAGTAGATACATTTTTATTCATTCCTTAAGCAATATACATTGTCTGATGAAGTCAACTGAGGAGTCTATAAATAAAAAATAAAAATGAGGAAATGTTGCTGCTGAGTAATCGACTGTGCAGTATTTTGAACTTTTGTTTTAACTACCGCTTTTTAAATGAAAGCCTGTGCTTCTTGGGGCTCTCCATAGGGCTTCGTCCTCACATGCTTTTCTCCATTTGCTTACACTTGCATTTTAGCAACTGTTTTATTTTACAAAAATTGATGCTATTAGAGTGTAATATGCTTCTTGAGTACAAAGTTTTCTTCATATTTTATTGTCTTTTATATATAATAAGGAGCATTGATTGATAAATGTACTTAATGCTACAACAGAAGAGCATATGCATGTAATTTAAATAGAAATTTAGAGCAACATGTCTAAAGTTTCAACTGGAATTTTGTTAGTTGATTGTTCTTTTAAATGTGAATTTCAATTGGTAACCTATGTAAGAAAATGAGGAAATATTTCTTTCATGAAAATCTAACCACTTAAATTTTACTATACTCATGTATTAGCTGTATATTCTATGTGCTTGTTTGTACACAACCTTTGGATATTTAGCCAATATAATTCATTTTTGAAGAAAATTATTTTAAAATGGCTTTTAGTGAGCTATTTAGGTAACATGACTTTGACACATTATGTGGAAAGATAATACTCATTAGTTTTTCTGTCATAAAATGCTATAAAATTAGCCTATGATCTTCAAAAATATAGCAAGCCTAAGTCAGTGTATTTGCTTTGATTTCAATTTTAGTTAAGAAAACATAAATGTGAACATTAAAAGTTACTTTGTAATTCTATTGGAAATAATAATGTTTCACACTAGGTTATTTTTAGCCCTATTTTGGGGGGTATTATTATGAATTGTCATAATAAAACATTTCATATAAAACTAAGACTCTGTAAATCCAAGTTTCTGATCTACGAATTCTTCTGAGGCTAAACTAAAATGATACTTAAGTAGCTTCCCTAAATATAAATTCAATGTACTTTGAAAGAGCAAATTGCATATTTCTATATCTGGTTATAATACAGCAGTTTGCAGGGGTGAATGTTCTTTCTTAGAATAAGAAAAGATGATATTTTTTAAAATATCTGTTTGATAGTGTCAAAAAAGCTTGTTAGGTTAGGTACCCGAGGTATGTCTGTTGCATTCCTCAGGACATTTTTCAATTCTTGTTGTGAATATACACAGAATACATAGGTCAAGGGCCACTGACAAGAGCCAGGGGAAATACTACCGATTCTAGCAATCTCTCATGATTGGAATGGTGAAAATTAAGCTTTGGTGTTGATGAAGAAGACAAAATATAGGGAAGCCAGTATCTTGGTGGTTTGGCTTCAATATAGTTTGTCCCAAAACTCAAGTAAAAATTTAATGCCAATTATGGCATATTGGGGTTGCTACTAGATGAGAAATTTGAGACATGATTCTCATCAGTGGATGAACACATCTGTGTAATAAATGAATGGATGGGTTGTTAATGAGTTGTCTCCAGTGGCTTTGTTATTCCACTTTGAGACTTTGCCAGCAAGAAGGGCATCAGCAAAGTGACCCCTCAAATTTGGACTAGAATGCTGAGCAAAAATAAAGTTCTTTTCTTTAGAATTTACCCAATCTATGAAATTCTGTTATTAACAACAAAAAATAGACTAAACTGTCCTGATAAGGAGGACACAGAGCAGTGATTCTAAAATTATTCTCAATCTATCACTAAAAGAAATGAACTATAACAGAACTCTGTGTGGCAAGAGGCTAAGAAAATAACCAGAAAGGTGCTGAAAGCCATAGCACAGCGTCTTGGATAATCTCGTCATAATAGAAACAAATTTGGAGTTCAGAAAATGCCATTGGGAGGAAGAAGGAAATGTTCTAGGATTTCATTTAGAACCATTAAATGATACACTTTAGGATCAAAGGAGCCTCAGAAGATTAGGGATTTTTAAAATAATTTCAACCAAGCCTTGAGTTATCATAGATTCAGAAGAAATTAAACTAATAATTTTTTACTGGTAGATTGAACAAGCCCTTCTGGAGGGAGAATGTATCATCTACAGCTTGTACACATCATCCACAAAATATGCATCGGGTATAAAATTACTGGGTAGCCCTACACCATATGTGTTATTGGAGTTATCTGAGGTCACACTTTAAATATTCATTAATTTTTGATAAAATAAATCTGTGATTTTTTTAAAAGACAGTAATTCTAAATTCTAAATTAGGAAATACTATAAAATTTCAATGTAGAGTTTTAACATCAGATGGGATACAGAAAAAGACTATGAGGAAGTACAAGGAAGAGGAGGAAGAGGATGACAGAAACTGAAGGGAGGCGGGGAGGGAGGGAGAGAGAGAGGGAGAGAGAGAGAGAGAATATATCAAAGACACCAGGAGTCAAAAAGCACAAAGAATGCTTAAAAAGGATGGAAAACATAGAAAAGATTTCAGGAGGCTTAAGAGATTTGGTGATTGGATTCCCAAGAGTGGATTAGAAACAAAACAGAAAATAAAGTAAATTTAGAGAAATAGCCAAGAGTTTTTTAATAAATAAGACTAAGGATCAAACTTGTGGATTCAAGAAATCTGCCTGGATTTTAGCTGAAGTTGAATAATTACACTCAGCTTAGCACTTTGTAGGAAAACTGCTGAATATTTAAGTTAAAGTACGTCAAAAGCAGACTGAGATTGAAAAACATATCACCTTAGAAGTAACTGAAAACTGATGTCAAAAAAGGAGGTAAGCTACAGAATATCATAATTTCTTAAAAATGTGAAAAGAAACCATCTGCTAGTCTTAAAACTTATCCTTTAAATGTAAAGTAAATAAAGGCATTTCCAGATATTCAAAACCAAATAATTCATCATGGTTCCTCTTTTTTTCTGTCATTAAATGTAAGCACTGTGGAGTTCTTTATATCAAATAGCACAAATGGAAGGAGGGTGGTTGAGAGATGAGGATTCCAGCAATACACAGACAGTTGTAAAAGTAACAATTCACATCAGGTGGTTTAAGTGTCAAGGACGTACATTTTATTCACTAGGACGACAACTTAAAAGAATTAGTAATAAAGAATTAAGAAATAATGATGCAAAAGTCAGTGCAAGAGAAAGATGCAAATAGTATATACAATATATAACTCATCCAGAAGATAATAACAAATGAAGGACAAAAAGAACAAAAATCATGATAAAAGCAGAAAATAAGTAGCAACAAAGTGAATGTAAATCTTTAGACTTTACTAATTACATTCAATGTAAAACTAAGTTCTCTAAGGAGCAATTCTCAGATTCCTTGCATATGTTGTTTTATGAATTTTTTAATAATCTTAGCCTTAGGAGTACCTTTTCATATGGTTATGGACTGAACTGTGGTCCCCTAAAACATATATACATTGAAGTCCTAACCCTTAGTAGCTTAGGTTGTGACTATATTTGCAGATGAGAAACTTAAAGAAAAAATTAAGGTTAAAAGAAATCATATGAATGGGCCTTAATCATATCAATCATATCAACAGAAAACAAAAAAAGAAACAAACAAACATGGATACCTGGAAACTAAGAAGAGAAGTCTCAGAAGAAACCAGCCCTATTGGTACCTTGATCTTGGACATTCAGACTCCAGAATTGGGAGAAATATATTTCTGTTTTTAAACTATCTAGTCAATGGTATTTTGTTATAGCCAGTCAAGCAAATTAATATATACTTATATTTGCAAGAAGTAATCTCTTTTTCCTTTGAACTCCAAAAATTAACACTTTGCTATATTCTCCAAATTATGTATTTTTATAATTGTTTTTAAAATTCAGGTCCCTTTTTCAGAAATTAGACAATACACACATGTTTTAGAAATACAAGTTCTCAAGTGGGGCCAAGCAGTTGCAGCCTGATTGGAACCTACTTTCTCCAGCTTGCTCCACCAGCTTGTGACCAAGACAGGCTTGTGACCAAGACAGGAGGTATAGGGGGACATAATAGCCATTGTCCTGAACTGTAGAATTGGACAACAGAGCGAGGGCCTCTCCCAGGCTCCATGATGAAAACAAGCCCACTGGAAAAGTGAAGAAAATCTCTGCAATAAAGGCACACCAGACCACTGTGCCTGGTAAGTTGGATGGATCATCAGCTCCCATTGGAACCTGGACTTTCTTCAGGGGAAAGGCACTGAAACCTGCAATAGAACCTTGCAGAGTGCCACCCTGCAGGAGGACAGGGAGCTCAACTTGGGACTTGCAGCCAGAAATCTGCCTGAATCTCAAGGGTCTGGGACTAGCTTACTAAGTGAGACTCATTGACTTATAACTGCACACTGATGTCCACGTTGTCTATTGTGACAGCAGAGACATATCATGAAGGAGGCCCTTCATTTTTAAAGGTGATAGATTAATAACTACCACAAATTGCCATTCTCTAATGATATATTTGATGCTATGGTGTTGCTGATTTTATCACTTGGGCTAAGGTGTTGTGATCGATCTAATCAGTTGTCCTTCCAGGTATTTTGAAAATGAGATAGCCTCAGAGCCATTAGAGACTCAAAACCTAAAGAGCAGCTATATCTGGAAGACACCACTGAGAAGCAATCATTCCATAAGGATTCTAAATACATTAACAAAGATACTTACAATAAACAACTTCAAAGTATCAACCCAGGAACTAAACCAAGGACAGTACCAAAAACAAAGATGAGAAGACATTTAAGCAAGTCAAAAACTCAGACTTCCACCCCTCAAAAGGCAAATTCTGGGGGAAATGAGGTGGAAAAGTCTGATAATCAACCACCTGGAAATCCTGGACTGATAGCATGGGAAGTAACAAAACAGATGAATGAGGGTCTAGAAAAATTCAAAGCAGAAATAATCTCCCAGATAACTACAGAGATGGTGAGCAGAGTGAAAGACATGATTAGAGGCTCTAGAACAAAAAATGATAAAGAAAATAGATGAGCGCAGAATCATGCTGGAAGCCGTGAATTGCCTGGCATAAGAAAGAAATGGAAACCATGATCAGCCAACATAAGAAAGAAACAGAATCCATGAAACAGATTCAAACAGATATTCAGGAGATTAAAAACTCCATTGAAAGCATGCAGAGCAGATTAAGAGAATCTGAAGATAGAATATCAGATATAGAAGACTGGATTTTAGTTAAGGACCATGAAAACAGAGATTTCTTACAAATAGTAAGGGACCATGAGAAATCAATCCAATAGCTGCTAGATGATGCAAAGAAAAATAACATAAGACTGATAGGAGTCCACGATAAAACAGGAAAAGGTACAGTTGACATAAAAAATTATTCACAGAAGTAATAGTAGAAAACTTCCCAGAAAGAGGTGGAGAATTGGACATACAGATAAGTGAGGCATATAGAACTCCACCTAGCCATGATAAAAAAAAAATCTACAACTAAACATATAATATCAAGATCTCAGAAACCCAACAGAAGAACAAAGTTCTACAGGCAGTTAGAATAAACAAATCACCTATAAAGGAAAGCCCATCAGAATCACGACAGACTTCTCAATACAAACCCTCAACTCAAGGAGAGCCTGGAGTCAAGTATTTCAAGCCCAAAAAGAAAATAACTTTCAACCTAGACTGTTGTATCCTGCAAAATTATTTTTCAAAATTGATGGGGAAATTAGGTACTTCCATGACAAAGAGCACTTGTGAAGCTTCATGAACACCAAACCACCACTCCAAATAATTCTAAGCAATGTCATAATAAAAGACAACGAAGGTCACAACTCCATGAGGCTCAACAGAGGGAAGCCACCAGGCAAGGTAAGAAACTAAAGGGAAAGGGGGAAAAAGAAATAAGAGCCAACAACAGTAAAAAATCATGACAAGGATGAGTCAATATCTCTCAATTATAATTATCAATGTTAATGGGCTCAATTCACCAATCAAAAGAAATAGACTGGCAGAATGGATTAAGAAGCATAATCCAGCAATATGCTGTGTACAAGAAACACACCTAACTCAAAAAGAAATTCATAGACTGAAAATAAAAGGATTGAAAACAGTTCTTCATATGACAGAAACCCAGAAAAAAGCAGGGATACTAATCTTATTTGCAAACAAAGTAGATTTCAAACCAAAACTAATTAAGAGAGACAAACATGGTCACTACATACTTGTGAAGGGAACAATCCAAGAGGAAGAGATGACAATCCTAAATACATATGCACCAAATACAAATGCCCCCAACTATACAAAATAAATACTAATGGACATGAAAAACCAAATAAGCACTAATACAATTGTAGTGGGGGACCTCAATACCCCACTATCACAAATAGACAGATCATCCAGACAAAAAATTAACAATGAAATTCCAGAACTGAATCAAGCTATTGAACAAATGGACTTAATAGATATTACAGAGTGTTCCACCACACAAAATCAGAATACACATTCTTTTCAGCTCCACACAGGTAATTCTCCAAAATAGACCACATGCTAGCTCATAGAACATGTCTAAGTAAAAGTAAAAGAATTGAAATTATCCCCTGTATATTATCAGACCATAGTGCAATAAAATTGGAGATCAATAACATGAGAAACTGTGAAACTCCCACAAACACCTGGAAATTGAATAACACACTTCTGAACAACCAATGAGTGACAGAGGAAATTAAAGAAGAAATTAGTTTCTACAAGTAAATGATAATGCCAGTACAACATACAGGAATCTATGGGACACAATGAAAGCAGTTCTACTAGGGAAATTCATAGCAGTGCATGCCCATATAAGGAAAATAGAGAGAACTCAGATAAATAATCTAATGCAGAACCTCAAACTCCTAGAAAAAGAAGAGAATAACAAACCCAAAGCTCACACAAGAGAGGAAATTATGAAGATCAGAGCAGAAATCAATGCAATGGAGACTAAGAGAATGATACAAAAATAAATGAATCAAAGAGTTGTTTTTTGAAAGAATAAATAAAATCAATAAACGTTTAGGCAACCTTATCAAAAAAAAGGAAAGAAAAGGCTCAAATCCATGCAATTAAGTACAAAAAAGGGGAAGTCACAACTGACACAACAGAAATCCAGAGGATCATCAATACCTATGTCAAGAACCTGTACTCTAATAAAATGGAAAACACAGAAGAAATGGAAAGATTCTTAGATATATATGAATTGCCAAAGTTAAATGAAGAAGATATAGAAGCTCTAAACACTCCAATTGCAATGAGTGAAATTGAAAATGTAATAAAATATTTATCAACAAAGAAAAGCCCAGGTCCTGATGGCTTCACTGCTGAATTCTACAAGATATTTAAAGAAGAACTAATGTCATTACTCTTAAACTCATCAAGGAAATTGAAAGGGAGGCAAGGCTTGCAAGTTCATTCCTGGAAGCAAGTGTTACTTTGATTCCAAAACCAGGGAAAGACTCAACCCCAAAAGAGAACTACAGGCCAATCTCCCTAATGAACATAGATGCAAAAATCCTCAACAAGATACTGGCAGACAAAATACAAAGTGTCATCAAGAAGATCATACACCCTGAACAAGTCGGATTTATCCCAGGGATGCAAGGATGGTTCAACATCCATAAATCAATAAATGCAATACACTATATTAACAGTCAAGGACAAAAAACATATGATCATCTCAATAGATGTAGAAAAGGCATTTGACAAAATCCACCACCCATTCATGATAAAAACCCTACAGAAAATTGGAATAGAAGGTCTTTATCTCAACCTGATTAAGGCTATATACGAAAAACCACAGCCAACATCATACTAAATGGTCAAAAACTGAAAACTTTCATGCTAAAACCAGGAACAAGACAAGGATGTCCACTATCACCACTCCTGTTCAATATTGTTCTGGAAACATTAGCCACAACAGTTAGAAAAGAGAAAGAAATAAAAAGAATAAAGATAGGAAAGGAAGAAGTTAAACTGTCAGTATTTGCTGATAATATGATACTTTATACAGAAGACCCAAAATACTCTACCAAAAGACTTCTAGACTTAATGAACAGATTCAGTAGAGTAGCTGGATACAATGTCAACACTCAAAAAACAATAGCCTTCTTATATACAAATCACAGACTCACTGAGAGAGAAATTAGAGAAACAATTCCTTTTGCAATAGCATCCAAAAAAATGAAATATCTAGGAATCAATCTAACAAAGGAAGCAAAAGATCTCTACACTGAAAAC
>NW_004624783.1:16487254-16523333 GCF_000247695.1 Heterocephalus glaber
CCATAATAAAATAATAAATACTAAGCAAGGTTAGAAAAGACACTTGTGATATTTCTGATACTTAGGTATTTTAATGGTATTTGTATGCATTTATTGTATATCAATTAATATTGATTTTTTGACTTTTAGAAAGTCCAGTAAAAGTGCTGTTCTTTCCCATCAATAGTACTGACCATTGTTTATGTAGTCCTTTAAATAATTCAGAGATCTTTCAGGTACTTTTAAGATGATTTTCACAATTGTCCAATTGAGATAGGTGAGTAGATATACTCTCTATTTTGGGAGGAAAATGCTGTAAACAGGCATTTGAGTTCTTGCTCAAAGTCAAAGAGGTTAGTGAAATGGTTTTCCCCCAAATGCTTATTAATTGATTTTAAAAATATTCCTTCCTCTTTTTTTTAAAATCAACTTTAATACTAGAAAATATGAAATAAAGTTGGACTAATGAAAAGTGGAAATGAGATGCTCAAAGTCCTTTCCCCATTATGATACTTTGCTTTGCCAATCAATAAGTTATACTGTATTCTGCAGTACTATTAAAGAAATTCCTAAGTTCAAATACTGCATTTCTCTGCCTGAAACTTTTGGAGTTTCAATGAAGTTATCTCCGCTCACACTTGACAAAATCTGCATGTACTATTTGTGATTATCAATTACAACAAAATTAGCACACATTCTAAACACAGCTATATATCACCCTCATTTCCCCAATGACAACTTGAAAAAAAACCCAACTGTATAATTTATTCATATTGTTAAATCCAAAAGATGTTTGAGAAGAGCAAATAATGTTATTTTCAAAATATCATCAGTACATATATAGGGAAACCATACATTTCTTTATGACAATAAAATATAAAATATTTTAAATACTTAGAAAAGAAAAAAGCATGCCCTTAGGAAAATGTAGGTAATATTAACTCTGTAAATATAGAGTCACTTGTGAGGCTGTGATTATTCGTTTCTTCTAAATCCCTGTACTACTCATCATATCTTTGAGAACAAATGCCTTATTTATGAATATTGTAATAAGAGCTTTGCTATAGACCAGAGGAAAGAAAACCACACCAGAGACAGGGACAAAAATACCATATCACTCTGTGCTCCCAATGGTTTATTCCCTTCAGTGACTCCTCTCTGAGTGTTTGCATTTAGCTACTACATAGACAAATGAGAACTCTATTTATGGTAATTATTTTAGCCATTACTACTTTTTAAATCATTTTAATCACACATATACTTATATATCTCTCAGAGAAATGAGCCCAAGGCTTTAAAAAGTTTAACTTCTTTTGAGCTCTAGAGTTGTGAAAGAGCTAATTAATTTTGCAAGAAGGTGACTGTGATTCTGTGACTTTTTCAGATGTAGATTATAGAAATATCTATTAAACTCTAAAGGTATAATTTTTAATGAGGATAAGCAATATAAATGTAATTTAAATATTACAAAAGTTTAAGAAATGGTACTACTACTAACATTGTGTTTATGTTTCAGTACAAAAATGCTAACATTTTGGTTTTGCTTTCATATTAACTAAATAATTATATTTGGCTTTAGGGATGGAAAATTCAGAGGCTCTGAGGAATAATATAATTTTCATTTATTTAAGGCAGTCGTCAGTCCAGTTGTCTGAAGGGAAAAAATATGTAATATTTTCCATAGCCTAAAGGATTTGTAAACAAAAGACATTTTGTAGAGGACCAAATTCCTGAAGTCACAATTTTTATGGATCTCAGTTTTGAATACCTAGTTCACTGGAAGTAGTTATTTAAACATTGATTTAAATCATCATTGTCCCATTAATTCTTAATATAAACAAGAAAAAGGGGAAAAGTGCTGTCATTTATTCAGCCTAAAAACCCTGGTGTTGCTACTTTGAGGTGCACTGTTAACACTATTGATTCCCTGCCCTATCCTTTATGCATATAGAAAAAGACCTCAGCTGTGTTGTTGACTTGTTTCAATATCTAAGTGGCCCTAGAATTTAATCTCAAATTTATTTTTTGATGTTTGATCTCCATTTTATCCCATTATATTATATCTCCCAATAACATAATTTTATTTGTTCTTGGGCCAACATTTCAAAGAGTATTAAAATATTATAATTTTGTCATAAAATTATTTCAGTTAATGTGTTACAAGTTAAATAAATCCCATTATTTACTATTGTTGACCTCATTTTAGACACAAAATAAGGGCACAGAGCTAGGATACAGTAGAGTGAAGTCTGTCTCTGGACAGTGTCAGATGGCCTTTGATCATAGGTTTGGGTGCCCTGCATGACAATAAACAAGCTGAGGGCTTAACAGTTATATGGCTATTGGGAATCATTTATCTTTTCACTCTAGTTTTTTGAATGGGTCTTACCAGGGAAGGGAATTTTCATCACTACGCTGGAATGAAAAATGAAGCTAGCATATGTGTTAAGTGGAAGAAGACATTTACGGTGGGCATAAAAGACTCTTCTTTCTAATTCAGTTAAGTTTAGATTTTCTAGTGGAATCTCTTTTTCACTTCCTCATTTTGGAATAATGAAATTTTAAGCAAGGATAGACCAAGGGAAGCCCTCTGTCTAGTTAATAATTCAACTTAATTACTCCTCAGTTCATTCATCCTTAGGAGAGAGACAGTGAACAATATATTGATCTATTGATTGACAAGACAGAGCCTTTGGATATCTGAAAATCATATTATATTTAATAGTTCCTAACATTTTAAAACAGCCTTTATAAATTGAATCAGAAAATACAAGAAGTAACAATTTGCTGTAGTGTTTACTATATGTGAATATTTTCAATTTGCCACTATTCTCAAGGAATTTCATTTCAGAGAATGCCATTGTCTCATCAGTAGAACACAGTTGCTGTTTTAAGACTGAACAATACCATGTTGTTTTCAAAATTTTTGATTATCTTTAAGTCCACCAATTAATTTTTCTGTTAGTTTAAAGCATTCTTTGTATCTCTTTATACCATTTTTCATTTTAGTTATTGTACTACTCACCATTAGAAATTTTAGGTCTTGTTTTAGGCTTTATATTACAATATTGGTATATGAATTTTATTCTAACATAAATTTCTTGGCATTTTTAATATCTTCCTTAGTTATACAACATCATAAAGAAATATAGTTATCTTAGAGAATCATGTCTTTTTCAAGGAATTTTATAGGATGATTTATTTCTTTTCTCTTTGATTGGATTATGTTATTCTCTTTTTTTGTATGTGATATTGTTTCTCTGGAAATAAGATTTTTTTCCTCCCTTAATATTTACTGTTTGTAGTTATTTTCTTAGTTTATTTTAAAAAACTGAATTGTTGTAAGCTGTTTCTGTGTCAAGGATCAGCTTGAGGTATATACTTACAAGTTTCTCAGAACTTTTCTAAGTCTGCATTTCAAATTTGGTATGCATAGTCCCTTTCTAATTCTCCCTATATACAAAGATGCTTGTAGATATTCTAGTCTTTAAACATTTGGCTCTTAAAAGAGAAAAATGTAGAATAATAACAAGGACAACAAAAAAGCATAGAGGGAGCACAGTCCTAATCCTTTAAATGCTCTTGAAGTCCATTAGCCATCAGAGAAGAGGTTTGTAGTAATCACAGTGGGCAGTGGGCAGCAGTGACCACTCATTCTTAGATTGAATATCTAACCTATTGGGGATTAATATCAAAATATTTTATTATTAGTTCTGACATGGATATCACCAGCATTCTTTTCAACATGTTTTATACTTAGTAAATATTTCGGGTTTTACCCCTATGTGTACCCCATGAGTGCCCCATATGGTTTAAGCTAAAGTTTATAGATAGATATCATGGGTGAGCACTCATTCACAAATATAATAAATCACCTTTTCATGCCTACATACTCATCCATATATCGAGTATCCAAAAGACAAAGATCTTCATATTTCTTTTTTTTTTTGGTACTGAGGATCGAACTCAGGACCTTGCGCTTGAGACACAGGTGACAGAATCACTAAGCTAAATCCCCAGCTTTTTTTTTTTTTTGGTACCAGGGATCTCCATATTTCTTAATGAGCTTTTTAAAGCAAGTTAGAAATAAAAATGGTTATTCCTAATACAGGACAATTGTAATATTCTTAGCACAGGAGACTCAAGATGAGGAAGAAAGTGTCTCCAATGTTTCTCCAGTGAAGATAGGTGCAGAAACACATATTTTATAGATTTGGATTAGGTACCCTGCCAAACAGTGACACTTGTCTCTAGATTGAAACAAGCAATTTATTTAAGTATACAGTTGCTGTTATATGTATATATATATATATATATGAATTTATATACATAAAATTAAATTATACATGATATATAATTATATTGATGCCTTAATAAAATTTACATATATAAATATAATTCATAATTCATATATGTTGTAGTATATAACATCTAAATTTAAATATAAAAATACCATGGATATTTGATGAACAACAATTTTTGGAGGTACTGATGGAAACACTGTTTGCTGTGAAATAAAAGTTGTCCTTATTTAAGTTGTAAGACTTCATAACTAAATCACAGACACCATGAAAAGTAGTGCAATAGTAATACTTACACAACAATTTGAACCTCTTTTCTTCCATAATAATGTAATTTTAGGTGCTCCTAAGTAGTTTTCTGTATTAGAGAAAAGCTTCTGGCAAAATCACTATGCCTTTAGCCTGTTCAACTCTTGTAAACACTAATCTGGTGGGAAAATGTGGTGTGCTAGGGGTTCTGTGATTCACCAGAAGGACTTAAATGACTCAAAAAACTTATGTTCATGGTTATTGCTTATTAAATCAAAAACATACAAATTATAATGAGAACAGAGAATAGACATATGGGGAAAGTTCATGTGAAACCAGTGCAATCTTCCAGGTTTCCTCTTCTAGATCATTCACGTGGGCATGTACTCAATTATCCCAGGAACGATGTGTAACAACTGATGCAAAGTGTTGCCAAAAATAGAAGCTCATGGAAACATTTAGGTTCAAGATTTTTATTCTGAGTCATAAAGACATAGGTACTGTCATGATTAATCTTAGCCACAAGTACTCCTGAAACCTACCTCCACAGACATTCACCATAAACTACATTTTTTAGCATAAAATGTCTGATTGTTCTGGTTACCACACAGTCCACAAACTCAGGTTTACAAAAACATGTGTTTATCATAATATTGGTAGCTTAATCTATCTGGTCAAAATGGTGTACCACAACCCAAGGCTTCAAACAGACAAAAATACTATAAACAGGTAGGATACCCTTAGGGCTCAGGGCTCATTTCTCAGGTGCCATCTAAGGCCTCTGCTAAAGATAAGTTGTTAGGAATTTTCAGAGTTTGAGATACTCAGGTCTGCTGCCTGAATCCTTTCTTGAACAAGCAATACTTTTGGAAGAGAGCCTGGGTCTTTAGAGGCAAAATGGTCATAGTGTACTTAGCATTTATATTTAGTATAGTAGTTATGTAACAGAGAAAACAATAAAAGCAGCTTATCAAGGGTATTTACAACTTTCTCTTGCCAAGAGTTACCACTGTAGCAACCTTGTCCTTTAACATTGAAACTACTGCATTATTGTATATTGAGAGTTTTGTACACTGTATTATTGATTTAGAAAATCATTCAGACATAGCTTTGTGAGAACAGAGCATCAGCTGACACACCTGAAGGGAATATGTAACCAATAAAGACTTGCTGCAGCTTATTCCTGGGTAGTATCACAGAGGGAGGAGTTTCAGAAGGTGTTACATATCTAGGATGGCTATCTTCTAATCTTACTCAACCACAGGATTGAAGATATTTTTCATAGCTACATAAGTGTTAAGAGGAACTTTGTATGAAAAGATTCTACTTGTCAATGAATTCAGTTGTTACAGTTATCAATAAACTTGAAGAGAATCCTTCAATACATTCTAGTAAAATCAGCAACAGTACAGCAAAATATATTCTCGAATTCACTATATACAAGTGGTCAGTGAAAGGAAAATAAATCTCACTGGCCAATCTATCACTATTTTAGGCATCTTTTTCCTTCTGTGGGCAAAAAATTTCAATTTCATGCACATACTGTGTAATGCATAGGTTCACAGATTATATAGGCTATTTCAATCTAGATTCTCTACAAATTCTCACTAATTTATGTTGTAAAATCCCAACTTTGAATTGTATTAAGTGAGATCTTTCTGAGTAATGGTGAGATTAAATATGTTGGATTGGTAAACCTTCCTGTCCCTTTTATAATCTAACTAGCACACCAATGGGTACAATTATCCTGAAATACAAAAGTCACATATGTACCCCAAATTGTCAGTCTTTGCACATAATTAGGCTTCTACATTTGACAATGCAAGCATAAAATGTATTCAATTAAATAGGATACCTTCCTATGGCTACAATCAACTTTCAATGTTCTCACCATAGCATTCTGCCATCTTTTTTTTAAATGAGGTCTAATACACAAAATAATATAAACAAACCACAAATGATAAATTCCTTGGGGCTTGAAAATAGAAGGCTTCTACTTACACGGTTGGTATAGATTGCATCTTGCCCTCCCCATTGCCAAGAGACCATAGGTGGAAGCCCTAATTCCCAATGTTATCATATTTGGACGTGGGTCATTAAAGGAGGTGATTAAAGTTAATTGAGGTCATAAGAGTGGAACTGAAAGCCAACAGCACAGTATCCTTATAAGAAGAGGAGGAGACACTGGAAATGCTTGTGCACATAGAGAAAGGCTACGTGAGGACACAACGAAATGGCCTTCCAAAAGCCAAGGAGAAATTTGGCCTGTCAACACCTTGATCTGGGATTTGCAGCCTCCAGAACTTCTAAAGAATTAGTTTCTTTTGTTCAGCCATCCAGTCTGTGGTACTTTGTAATGCCAGTCTGTGTTAGTCAGCTTTCTATCACTATAACAAATACATGTGATAAATCAACTTAGAAGAGAAAAGTTTTATTTGGGATCATGATGTCAGAGGTTTCAGTCCATGATTAATTGGCCCTGTTGCTTGGGGCATGCAGTAAGAAGTAAATCATGGCAGAGCATATGTGGTGGAACAAAGCTGCTGAACACATAGCTGGGAACTGAAAGAGACAGATAAGAAGGGATGGATCTCATCTATCCTCATGAACCTAAAAGCATTCACTAAGCCTCTCTTAATAATACCAAGCAGGACACTAAATCTATGACACATGCAATGCTGGGAGGGAGTCTAGATCCAAACTGTAGTATAGCCCTAGGAGAAATCACCTTGCAGAACCTTTTATATACACAGAAAGCTTCCCTTGTGTTATCTAGAATAAATTTCCTACTACCCATCTCTCCCTACCCTCCAAATAATAAATTTATATTGCTATCATTCAATTTATTTTGTACAGATTCCCTATGAAAGGAATCCTATACTTGTGGATTTGCTGAAGAAACTGAGACACTTTTTCTTAAAATAATTGTTTTCAACTTCATTTATTTTTGTTACATGTATTAGTAATGTCTTCCTCTGCCACAGACTAAGAAATATTCATCATTTAATCTATGATAACAAAAAATTTAGACATAAAATAAAAAAATAGTATTTTTTCTCTTTTAAATTAATTTTATTGGTACATTTTAGGTATACAATATAATGACATTCATCATTGGAAATTTGCACTTTTACAAAAATCTCACTTGGTTTTATTTTTTCCCCATTCCCCTGCCCTCCCTTCAGTTCCTTCATCCCTCCCTATTTAGAAAGACTTCGTTTTCATTTTTTCATTTTCTCATACTAATTCCATTCCCTTCTTTCCTTTCCTTTTCCCCTTCCTCTTCCCCTTCCCCTTTGCCCCCTTTCTTCCTATTCTTCCCCTTCACATTATCTACTATACCTTTTAGTCCTTATTTACGCTTTCAGTTTCTCACACTAGAGAAACTATTTGGTATTTACACATGTGTGTCCGATTTATTTCATTTAAGAGTATGGTCTCAAAGTGAATCCATTTAGGTATAAATGTCTCTAATTTCTTATTATATATGGCTGAGTAGTACTCCAGTTTATTAAAAAACCACATTTTCTGTATCCAGTCTACAGCTTATGGGCATTTCAGCTGCTTCCAAGTTTTAGCTATTAAAATTGTGCTTCTATGAACATAGGTGCATATATATCACTATGGTATAAGTCTTTTAATTCTTTGGGAAAGATACACAGTAGAAGAATAGCTGGGTCAAATGAGACTTCCAGTCCTAGTTCTTTGAGGTATCTCCTTACTGATTTCCACAGTTGTTGCACCAGTCTACACTCCCACCAGCAGTGGAGCACTGTTCCTCTTTCCTCTCAGCCCCACCAGCATTTGTTATTGGTTGATTTCATGATAGCAGCCATTCTTTCTGGAGTGAGGTGGAATCCCCGCGTTGTTTTCATTTGCATCTCTCAAATGACCAAAGATATTGAACATTTTTTCATATGTTTATTTGCCATTTGTACTTCTTTGTCTGAGAAATGTCTCTTCATTTCAGATGCCCATTTTAGGATGGGGTCTTTAAATTTGGGAAGTCTGATTTTTTTAAGTTCTTTATAGATTCTAGATAGTAGACCTTTGTCTGAGGAATAGCAGGTGAAAATTTTTTCCCACACTGTGAGTTGTCTCTTCACACTGCTGGTGGTTTCTCTTGCTGTGCAGAAGCTTTTTAGTAAGAAGAGATCCTTCTTGTTGATTGTTTGTGCTAGTTCACAGGCAACTGAGGTTTTCTTCATAAAATCTTTTCCTATATCAGTGGCTTCAAGAGTTTTACTTAACCTCTGTGACAGCTGGTTCAGTGTTTCTATTTTAATGTTTAGAACTTTAATCCATTTTGATTTTAGTTTAGTGCATGGTGAGAGATATAGGTCTAGTTTTAATCTTTGGCAAGTTGAAACTCAGTTTTCCAGCACCATTTATTAAAGAGGCTATCTTTCCTCCAGTGAGGGTGTTTTGCTCCTTTGTTGAAAATGAGGTGGCTAAGTGTGTCTGGAGGAGTTGTTTCTGCATCTTCTAATCTGTTCCACTGGTCCTCAGGTTTGTTTCTTTGCCAGTAACATGCTGCTTTTATCATGGTGGCTTTGTAGTATGGTTTCATGTTGGGGATTGTGATACCCCCTCATGTCTTTGTTGCCTAGAATTGGTTTTGGTATTCTAGGTCTCTTCTTATTCCAAATGAATTTTGGATTCTTTTCTCAAGTTCCATGAAGTATGCTTCTGGAATTTCAATTGGGATTGCATTGAATCTATATAGCAGTTTTGGAAATATGGTCATTTTGACTATTTTGATTCTTCCTACCCAGGAACAAGGAATGTCTTTACATTTTCTGATAGCATCTTCAATCTCTCTTTTCAGAGTGCTATAATTTTCAAAGAAGAAGTCTTTGATTTCTTTTATTAGGTTGATTCCTAGGTATTTCAAATTTTTGGATGCTATTGTGAAAGGAATTGTTTGCCCTATTTCTCTCTCAGTGAGTCTGTTTTTTGTGTAGAGGAAAGCTATTGATTTTTGTGTGTTGACCTTGTAACCAGCTACTTGACTGAATTTGGTTATTAAGTCTAGAAGACTTTTGGTGGAGTTCTTGGGGTCTTCTATATACAGAATCATGTCATCTACAAATAACGACAATTTGACTTCTTCATTTTCTATCTTTATTCCTTTTATTTTTCTGTCTCGTCTAAGTACTATGGCTAATATTTCCAAAACTATATTGAACAGAAGTGGTGATAGTGGACATCCTTGTCTTGTTCCTGATTTTAGTGTGAAGGATTTCAGTTTTTGACCATTTAGTATGATATTGGCTTTTCATAGATGGCTTTTATCAGATTGAGGTAGAGACAGTCTATTCCAATTTTTTGTCAGGTTCTTGTCATAAATGTGTGTTGGATTTTGTCAAATGCTTTTTCTGCATCTATTGAGATGATCATATGGTTTTTGTCCTTGGGTTTATTGACATAGTGTGTTACATTTATTGATTTGTGTATGTTGAACCAACCCTAGACCCCTGGGATGAATCCCACTTGATCAGGGTGTATGATCTTCTTGACGGTCATCTGTGTTCTATTTGCTCATATCTTAAGCATTTTTAATTGAGATTGGCCTATAGTTCTTCTTTTTGTTTGGGTGTTTCTGTGATTTGGGGATCAAGGTGATGCTTGCTTCAAGGAATGATTTTGGGAGTATTGCTTCCCTTTCAATATCATTGAAGAGTTTAAACAGTACTGGAGGTAGTTCCCCTCTAAATGTCTTGTAGAATTCAGGAGTGAAGCCATCAGGACCCGGGCTTTTCTTAGTTGGTATGTATTTAATTAATTTTCAATTTCATTGATTGATATTAGCTTGTTTGGAATTTTTAGGTCTCCGTTCAACTTTGGTAATTCATTCATATCTAGGAATCTGTCCATTTCTTCTCTGTTTTCCATCTTATTGGTATATAGTTTCTTGGTATTGATGAGACTCTGGATTTCTGCTGGGTCCATTGTAATTTCATCCTTTTCATTCCTAATTGCATGGATTTGGGCCTTTTCTTTCCTTTTTCTAATAAGGTTGGCTAAGGGTTTATCTATTTTGTTTATTCTTTTGAAGAAACAACTCTTGGCTTCATTGGTTTTTTGTATTGTTCTTTTAGTTTACATTGCATTGATTTCTGCTGCGATCTTTATAATTTCCTCCCTTGTATTATTGTTGGATTTGTCCTGCTCTTCTTTTGCTAGAAGCTTAGGTTCAGCATCAGGTTGTTTAATTGGACTCTCTCTGTTTTCCTAATATGAATATTCATTGCTGTGTGTTTCCCTCTTAAGACTGCTTTCATTTTGTCCCATAGATTGTGGTATGTTGTATTGTTATTGTCATTTAATTGTAGAAACTGTCTGATTTCTTCTTTAATTTCCTCTGTGACCTATTGGTTTTTCAGAAGTGTGTTCAATTTCCATGTGTTTATGAAATTCTTGCAACTTCTTTTGCTATTGGTTTCTAATTTCATCCCACTCTTGTCTGAAAATATACAGAGGATAACTTCAATTCCTTTGCACTTATTCACACATATTCTATGAATATGTGAAGGACTTGTGTGCAGCTGAAAAGAATATGTATTCTGATTTTATGGGGTAGAATACTCTGTAAACATTTGTTAAGTTCATTTGTTCAAGAGTTTGATTGAGTTCTAGCATTTCATTACTTATTTTTTGTCTAGTTGATCTATCTGTTTGTGACAGTGGGGTATTGAGGTCCCCCACTATTATTGTACTAGTGCATATATGACTTTTCATGTCCATTAGCATTTGTTTTATATAGTTGGGTGCACTAGTGTTTGGTGCATAGATATTTATGATTGTCATCTCTTCCTCTTGGATTCTTCCCTTTACACATATGTAGTGTCCTTCTTTGTCTTTCATAATCAGTATTGGTTGGAAATCCACTTGATTTGCAAAGAGGATAGCTACTCCTGCTTTTTAGGGGGTTCCTGTTGCATATAGTATTGTTTTCCACTGTTTAACTTTCAGTCTATGAATTTCTTTTTGAATTAAGTGTGTTTCCTGGATGCAGCAGATTGTTGGATCTTGCTTCTTGCACCATTCTGCCAGTCTATTTCTTTTGATTGGTGAATTGAGACCATTAACATTGATGGTTATAACTGATATGTATGGACTTATCATTGTCATGACTTTTTCTTTTTGTTGGATTCTCCCCCTTTGCATCTAATTTCTTGTTTTGCCTGATGGATTCATTCTGCTGGGTTTACTGGTGTTGTAATCCTCATTGTCTTTTCCAAGGACATTTAAAATTTTTTTTTGGATTGCTGGTTTGGTATTCATGAAGTTCTTTAGATGCTCTTTGTCATGCGAGAATCTCATTTCTTCATCAATTTTGAAAGATAGTTTTGCAGGGTACATCAGTCTGGGTTGGATGCTGTTTTCCTTTAGGGCTTGAATTACATCACTCCAAGCTCTTCTTTCCTTGAAGCTTTGTGTTGAGAAGTCCACTGTGATTCTGATGGACTTTACTTTGTATGTGACTTGTTTCTCTTCTCCAACTGCTTGTACAATTTTGTTTTTCTGTTGGGTTTATTGAATCTTAACAATTATATGCCTGTATGTAGATTTTCTTTTGAGCAAGGCTATTTGGAGTCCTACATGCCTCACTTAAGTGTATGTCAATTCTTTTTCCCTGCTTGGGAAGTTTTCTGCTATCACTTCTGTGAACAGTTTTTTATGTCATCTGCACTCTCTCCTCTTTCTTCATTGACTCTGATTAGTCTTATGTTATTCTTGTTTGCATCATTTAGTAGCTGCTGGATTGATTTCTTGTGGTCCCTTACTATTTCAAAGAAATTTTTCTTTTCCTTTTCACTAATTGCAATCTTATCTTCTATATCTGAAATTCTGTCCTCACATTGTTTCATTCTGCTGTGTAAACTTTCAATGGAGTTTTTAGTCTGGAAATCTCTATGCATTTGTTTTATGGATTCCATTTGTTTCCTGTGTTGTGATTCCACCATGTTCCTCAGCTCCTCTATTTTTTTATCTATGTCCTCTCTAGATTTGTTAATCATGTCTTACATTATAGGCACAATCTCTGTTATGTGAGAAATTATTTCTGATTTCATTTTTTCTGGATCATCTTTGTTGTCAGTTCAGGGAGTCCAGGTGGTTTAGTTTCAGATTGTTCCATCTCATTTCTCTTTGGAGTTTCTTTAGGCGATCTTGAAGTCTGGTTTTGAGACTTGTTTACATGTCTTCTCATTTCTATGGGGGGGGTGTGTGCTGCTTGTTTCCAAGAGGGTCACCACCTTGGCACTGTGGGGGGCTCTGCTCCTCCATGCTGGGGGTGGTGGTACAGTGGCCTGGAAGGCTCCTCCTTGGTACTGGGGGTGGCTCTGGTCCTCTGCTCTGGGGGTGCTCTCAGAACTCACTATACTTTGATTATTAATATTTCACGTGGACTTTGGCATTTTAAGTGTATCTCTATTTTCCATTTTCTTTCCTTTTGCTTTTCAAATCATGTGTTAGTGTGAAATGGACAGCTTTGGAAAAGTATGAGCTTCTGGAGTGCTGGAAGTGTGCTTCCAGAAAATTTGTGACTTAATAAGCATAGTCTTTAATTCACTTTAGAAATTAAGTTTTGTTTGTAAGTGCAGGAAATACAGTTTAAAATTAGGTATAGGGCTGAAAAAAAATTGAGATGAGTATTTGTCAATTCTTTAGCATGTCTCACTAATGCATTCACCTATGCTACATAAAATTTTTAAAAAGAAATAGTTTACATAGTAAAACTCCAGAATATCCTTTTCATTAAATTGTTCTAAGGTAATGAAAAACCCATTGGCATTGGAAGTTCTGTATTCATTATGTGTAAATCATTGTGTATGGCAACATATATCATGAATGTAAGAGTAATAATATTAATAGAAATTCACAATTTTATCTGGAATTCTTGTGATCACTTGTAGTACATATTTTAAAATACTGCTTTGATGTATAGCAGTTCAGATAGTTCCACAAAATATTTTGAACTCATACACTAATAAATTTTACTCATTTATAAGAAGATAGAGATAATAAAGATAGACAAGTAGAAAGGAAAATAGATAGATGGTCTGAAAACCTAAGAATTTTAATAGAACAGTATATATCATCCATGTTTATAATTCCATTCTTGAAAAATAGTCAACACATGCAAAAGTGAAATTATTTTGGAAATAGTGAATAAATAAAAATATGATTAGAGACTAGGCTTATAAAATAAACTCATTAGTTTTTATTATATAAACATATTTTTAATTGGTTTCCATTTTTATATGTATTTTCAGGTGTTATTTATTTTAATCAATAAGGCAATATATTTGTATATTAGTGGATTTTTTCTAAAATAAGACATTAGAAACAAAATTGTTACAAAAGACCAATGTAATAAAAATATGTTGCTCATAATTGTCCCACTTTAACATTTCCCATATGTTTATGTTTTTGTTCTTTAATATAATCCAGAAATTCTGCATCTGGAAGGTGATAAATCCAACAGCCACATTTCAAAATAAGTCAAATTGTCAAATTAGGGTGTTAATTGCAAAAATCTAATTTCAGTTATCACCATACATTTAGAAATTCAAACATTACTTAAAGAGGCAAATATTACTAGATTTCATTTAGAAATAAAAACGTTCCAGAATTCTATTTTACTTCTACTTTCTTGCTCTGATATTTCCTGGTAATAGAAAATGGAACAGACTGTTCTGATGTTTCTAAATTGCTTGGTGGACATCAATGAAGGACAGGGAGTGAAGAATGGAAGGAGAGAGAGTTGAACATGAATTCATTATTAAATAGGTCACAAGTTTATCTGATGGCTTGATGTCTAGATATTACATATCAAATACATTTTTTAAAGTAGGAAAAATCTTGAAGGAGACAGATGAAAACTAATTTATCCACCTGCCTCTCTCATTGTTCAAAGCTGTTCCCCATAGGATAACTCCCTAACTTCTGCATTGTGCACATACAGGTGCTGAGACTTCACTGAAGTGAGGCCTGTAGAGGGAAGTAGGGTAATGAAGTAAGAAGCTAGCAAGCTGCCCAAATGTTAAGCTGGTTATGCCTTGCACGAAAGTGGCTGACATAGTGGCAGCAGGACTAGGGAGAATGCCTATGTGTATGTCATATATTTACTGATTTTTATGATTTTTTTAAACTGTTTCTTCAAGGTGTAATAGATATCTTCTATAGACACAATCTGGATTGAAAGACTTGGATGAAATTATAATTTTATTACAAAATAGCAAATACAAAAGTTATATAAAACATTAAACCCAAACACTAGAGACTTTCAATTTCCAGTGTGAGGTCTAAAGAACTTGAAAGTTACCACTGTCATCTTTGCAACAAGAAAAAAATTAAACTCACTGAAAACCAACAATTCATTGTAAGTATATAGAGAATTGTGATCACACGGTAAACTGCTTTTCTAAAAACAGGTAAAAAAGGTGGATCACTGCTTGCTAGAAGTAGAAACTGAGGCACAGGTGCCCACCCCTGGAGTCAGTACTGGTAAGAACACCTAAATCAAATCACTTAAATTTTAATGATATGGGTTGAGGATTTAGCTCAGTAATTCCACTGCCTGCCTTGTAAGCACAAGGTCCTGAGTTCAATCCTCAGTACAAAAAAAAAAAAATTAATGACAAATTTCAGAGTGCTTATTGTAATTTAAAAACTCTAGGTGACTCCATTTTAGAAAGAATTCCAAACTTTGATAAGAACCTTTACAGGAACTTAAATAGGTTTTCATGCTTGGAGAGATTTGAAAAAATATCCCTTTGTGCTTTTATTGGGGAAAAGACAGCTAGTTTGCAATGTACACAGAGCTTTGTGCTCTCCAAATTTCCTTAATGAAACTATTTTGCCAAAACCTAGTTGATTGGGTAAAGAAGATTATATAAGTCTACATAAGCCTAGGCCGCCCTAACCATCCTCTATCAACTAAAGTGGGGAAAGGCGGACCAATAAGTATTTATGAAGCTCATAGAACAGGCACCTAGAGCCCCCAAAATATTGGAACACAATTCTGGGATAATAAAAGATTTCCTTCCCCACGCTTCTCACCACAACACCAATGGAGTGCATGTATAATAATGGAAAATTGCATCCAAAAAAATTGCAAGTCTTAGACTATGCTTTGAGAAGGCTATGCTTGAGAAGTTATTTATGATAAAACTTAAAGACTATAGGGGAAATAAAAGAGAATACCAGAGCACGCTGAGCACTCAAACAGCTACAGTTATAGAAAATAGTAAATACAATATACCACCTAGGAAGACATCTATAATTTCTCACAGTGAAAGATTATTTACCTTACTTCTTATTACCCAGTACATCATGTCTAACTTCGAACCAAAACTTACAAGTTATTCTAAAAGGTTAAAAATGAAAATAAAACAAAAGAAAATATCTGAAGCAAAAGTAAGTGGAAGGACCACATTTGAATATGACACAGATTTCGGACTTCTTACATTAGTATTTTAATATAACTACATATAATATGCTAAGTGATCTAATAGAAAACCTAGACAACATACAGAAAAGATGGACTATAGGTGACAGATTGCAACTGTGAGAAGGAATCCAAAGAAATGTTTAAAAAGGAAAATAATATACTGGATAATTTATTTGATGGGTTCATCAATGCACTGGATATTTCTAAGGAAACAGTCAGCTTGAAGATATGTCAAAACATTCTAAACTAAATTGCAAAGAGAAAATGGGACAAAAAAGGAAGAGAATGTCAATAACTATTAGACAATTACAAAATATATAAATATATGCCTAATCTGAAACAAAAGAGACAAAAAAGGTAATAAATCAGAGGAAATTTATGAAGTAATAGTGGTTAAGATTTTTCCAAAATTAATGACAAATACCAAATCACAATTCCATGAATCGCAGAGAAATTGAAGCACTTTAATTTTGAAAAGAAATCTACACATAGACACAATATATTCAATCTGGAGAAAAGCAATTCAAAACCAAATCTTGAAAAAGAGTGCAGTTAAAAAATAGTTACCTATAAGGAAGCAAGAATAAGATTTACATTGGATTTCTTGTCAAAAACTGTTTAAGCAAGAAGAGAAAGTAGAGTGACATTTAAGTGCCAAAGGAAAACATCCACAAAACCAGAATAAAGTGATTTTTGGCTCTTTATGGGCCAAGACTTCAAAACCTTGAAATCCTTGTCTCTTACCTAAAATGATATATTTGCATATAACCTGCACAATCATTCTATTATCTACTTATAATAATCATTATGTTACTTATAATGCCTAAAACAATGTGAATATTATGTAAAAGGTTGTTATATTATATTATTTGGGGAATAATGACATGAAAAAAGACTGTATTTGTTCAGTACAGAAGCAATTTTTTCTACATAGTTTCTTCCTGAAATTGGTTGAACCTTCAGATGCAGAAACCACAAATGCAGGATTGATTGTACTGAATTTAGTAAAAATATATGTGTCCTTCAAAAGTGAAAATGTTCAAAAGTGAAAGTTTTTGCTATGGACTGAAATGTGTCTGCTTTTAAAATTTATGTTTAATGAAATAAGAGAAGACTGTGTGATGGTTTACATCTAAAATGTCCCTCACGATTCTCAGGTGTGTGGAAGATGATTGAATAATGGGGGGAGCTATACTCATTAGTTGACTCTTCCATTGATAAGTTTAGTAGCTAAATATGATGTTAGGAGGCAGGGCCTGTTTGGAGGTGAGTCACGGGAATGTGACCAGGAAGGGTGTTTTCTTATTGCCAGCTCCTGCCTTCTCTCTCTGCTTCTTGTTTGCCATAGGTTGAGCAGCTTTTTATCTGCCATGTCCCTCTGCTTTACTTTTCTGCCTTAGAGTAAGCTAACTATAGACTGAAACCTCCAAATAAACCTCTCCTCCTCCTTTTAAATTGAGGGTGTTGGGCATTTTTTCCCAGCAACAGGATAGTGACTGAGACTAATTAATACCTTAAGAGTTAGTCATGTGTCCTTTGTGTTTAATTAAATACTTTAAAGCAAATTTGAAATAGTACTTTAAATGAGTCATTTTTGGATGTGGGTGGTCTTGTATTCTCCATTTATTGTTCCACTTAAACTTCATATTAGGATATCTTGCTTTTTAAGGAAACTAGGAATAATCCATCTCAATCATTGTCATTTTTTTCTATTTGTATGTATTCTAAGGATTCTAAACTGTTGTACTACATTTCATTTAAACTTACAAGCAGCTGCTCTATTATATGCTTCATCCTTTACAAAATGTCCTGTACATTTTTACATTTCTGCCAGAAAGAGAAAACATTATCATTACCAACTAGTAACATTTTCTTTCAATATATGAAGCTATAAATATATATGTATATCTATCGATATATACATATAGATTTATGTATATGTCAGATGGCAGATGAGAGTATAAGTGCAGTAGAATTTCAATGCTTTTAGAGTTTTTACTCTTCCTCCAAACTTGTGCAAATACTACACATACTTTGCTTTCTAATTTATCAAAAATTCAATTTGAGAAAGTCGTTCATTTTCATTACTGTCAACTTAGCTAATCTAGTTACTGTCTCAAATTCTGTGATGATTTAGCACTTAGCTCAAATTCAGTCATTAAGGACATAAAAAAATCGACATGGTAGTAGGACTTAGTAACATTTCAGTTCCCTTTCATCTTCTTCATCTTCAGTGATCATCAATCACACATTATTTTAGCTACTGACACCAATGTCCACATTAGGCCTTGAGAGTCTATGAAAATATTTTCATTCTAAAGTATAAATTTAAGCATTTCACTTAGAGATCACTAGACTACTTCCCTACTTTACATTACTAATTTCAGTTCTATCTTTCTAGAGTTCCTCCTATCCTGAGAACAACAAATTCCTGCCCATTTTTCAACATCTTGCAGTTTTTCATCTCATCTCACATAACACAGAATTAACCTCTTCTTAACCCATACCCAGAGTCTGAAGAGCTAAAGGGAAATTCTACAATGGTAAACGCTGGTATCATTAAAATGTAAGACTCAGATAACATCATCTGTGTCTTCTATTTTTACCAATATTACATTTTAGTTCATTTTCAATATTTTCACTTCTTTAGCATTAGCAGACGATGCTTCTTGTTTTGTTAAAAAAGGCAATAGTTTTGAAATGGAATTTCCCCAAAATTCTTTGCCCTAGAACTGCAAGTGTATGTGATTTTGGATGCATTTTTTTTCCTCTTTCTAATTTCAGTAAAAAGGTTGCCTATTCTTGCATCTGAAAGGAACTTGTTTATATCAATACATTACTTTGTCCAACATTATTAGGATTTTATTATTTAATTTATTTCCTATCTATTTTCCAAATTTTCCTCCAGCTCCTTTCATCCCTTCAAAATTTACACTAATAATGAAACCCTTTCTCTGAATCTTGTAACATCACAAAGTTTCTGAAACATTTTCTTTCTTTCCTCATCCTTTACATTTCACGAATCTAAACATGTGAGATTGTATGTAGACAATGTAAAATTTATCTTGTGTAGCAGTCCATTTTCTCTTGGTAATATCACAGCATCAGAGTCTGTGTAAGTTATAAAGAGAAGAGGTTTATTTGGCTCACAGTTCTGGTCCAAAGTTAAGGGGTCACATCTAGTGATGGCTTTCTTATTGGGAGACTTCTGGTACCAGAGGACATAAATCATATGACAAGGGACAGTGAGTATCCATGTATGTTTTTCCTGCTCTCTTTTTCTCTTTCTCATAAAAATATCAGGATTCAGTGACCGATGCTCTACCCTAATAACATTATCTGATTCTACTCACATGCCAAAGATCCCACCTCTAAACACCATAATCATATTAAATTTTCATTCTTAATATCTCATAATGGAGATTAAATTTCACACATTTTACTTGGCTGATACAATAAACAGTACCTAAACTGCAACACCATGAACATGAAATAAAAAAGAAAACAGATAAAGAATCTTGAATCACATGTGTCTCTCCTCCTCTCTTTGCTCTCAAATACAGAACATACATTTAAAATAAAATAATGCCATAAACTCAAGATATAATGTACTTTTGCTGTACTTAAACATGTCATTTAATATGATCTTTGAAGTCTGAAGTGAGAGTTTAGATTGCTGGACAACTTGTAGCAGAGAAATCTACAACATAAGTGTGCAAATAGCTGTAGGTAAAATCTCCTAACAAAATTTTAAAAGTATAACAAGAAAGATGTCACCAAAAAAATGGGACAGGAAAACAGGAAAATATTCCAAATATCTAACACTTCTTAAAGACAATGAAAAAAACCCTGGTGAAACAATATTAAAATCAACTTTTCCAAATTCTCAAATTAACCAAAGAATTTCAGTGACACAGAAGCTCCAATTTAAGAAATGGAGCAATCCATGAAAAACAGCAAGCTCTGCAGTATTTTGACTAACTCATCTTTGTCCCCTAATCCCCCGTTTAGAGGAAACTTGTGGCTAGAGAAGCCTGAATTTTGAGTGCTACTAGGATAAGAAGGGAACTGCAGACACTCCTTGACTTATGATCCGGTTTTAGCCCAGTAAAGCCACCTGAAGGTGAAAGTAAACATTGGAAATGCATTTAATACACCTAACTTACTGAACATTACAGTCCTACAGACTATCCTAGCCTATCTTAAATGTTTTCAGAACACTCATCTAGCATAATGTACTTTTTATAATAAAGTGTTGAATATAATTTATTGAATACTTAAAGTGAAAAATAGAATGGTTGTATGGGTAAGCTTTCACACCACCATAAAGCTAAAAATCATCCTGACTGAAGAAATATCTGTAATTCACAAATAATTTTAATGACTTTATATGTCCTAACTTGTAGCACCATGGGATACTTAATTAAGAGGATAATATTTTTTTCATCTCACTGGACTCAGAACTAGCCAAATCTTAAAGTTGTTACCTAAGTGGGAGGTAACAGTTTTAGGTCAATTGCAGCATATTTGTTTTGGGTGATAGAATTTCTGTCCATTCTCCTTAGGGTAAATTTAGAGTTCATGAATTTTTTCAGCTGGTTAATATATCAGGTTAGCTTCCCTTTAAACTTGGAATTTTGGTAGTAGCCTGCACTAATATTACAAGAAAATTGGAATGATTTTTGTCCCATACTCTCTAGTCCAGTTAATTAGAGTAGCTGACAGGACAGCATGCTCACAGGACAATTCACCAGGAAAAAAAAATAAAAACATAATTTACAAAGAGAGATGGACATTATTGGGATCAGTTTTCCATAAGCCTCTTACCATTTTGCATGTATTATGAGAAGAGGCACCACCATTTGCTTTTGCTCTGGACTATCTTTTCAGTGATGTGTGTATTAGCTAGCATGCTTAGGAGATAGAGATTTTACCTTCTTCAAGAGCTAATGGAAAATTAATTTTCTCTTAAGTATAAGAAAAATAATATCTCTCTGTGTGGGTCAAGGTCAAATCAGTTTACTTGTGCTCGATGTCAGACCTTCAAAGCTTTTTTTAAAGACAGTATTTTAGTCATTTTTCTCATTGCTGGAAGAAAATATCCAATACCAACAAATTAAAGCATAAGAAATTTATTTTGGGCCACAGTGTGTAGCAGTTTCAGTCCATAGTTGGCCGGTTCCAAGGCAGGGCAGCATGGCAGTAGGGAAACAGCAGAGAAAAATAGTAAATAGCATGGCAGACAGAAAGCAGAGAGATGAAAGGAGTAGAGAGGGAGATGTGTTATTCCAGAGTATACCTCAATAACTCATCTCCCCAACCTTACTTCACCTACCAACATCATCTTTCACTAAAAATGTATCATTGGACTAATCCACTGAAGAGTATCAGTTACCCATGATCCAAGTGTCAGGGGTCTCCAGCCCTCTCTCAGGTTTTCCTGGGCTTGTCTCTCTCATGTAGAAAAAGCAAGAAGAGTCAGAAGACATTGCAAAGACAGAGTAAAGCTTATTGAGATAAAGAGATACAAAACCACTCTGAGGAGTGAGGGCTCCAGAACTGAGTAAACACTGAGCGTGGACAGAGCTCCTGTATTTTTGGGGTTGAGTTGGAGGTTCCTGTCTTTGCAGGCAGCCCAACCCAACTGGTAGGGATTTGGGTTTAGTAGAGGAACTTTGAGTGCATATTGCAACAATTAAGATCGATAATGTTGCAAAAGTAAGATGGAAGGTTGCCCATTATTTACACACTTGGAACACTGCAGAGATTTTTCTCCTAAATTTTAAGGGGCCCAAGTCCCTTTCTTGATCCTACCTATGGATCCCATGTATCCCTACACAATCACCTCCCAAAAGCCCTACCTATGAGAGCACGATGCTTTGGGAGGACATCTAGAGATAAACCATAACAGAGAGTACTTTTTATAGGCCCAGAACTCTGGGATGCTCAGGCTTGAGGACTGTAAGTTCAAGTACAGCAAGGGCACCTCAGCAACACAGCAAAATCCTGTTTTGAAATTAAAAAAAAAAAAAGAAAATGGATGGGCATGTAACTCGGAAGGCTCTGCATTCAAGCCTCAGTACTAAAAATAGTATCTTCTATGGCTTCTTTGCATCACTGTTGAGGTCTTCAGTTGCAGAGAAAATGGCATGAATATAAAGAACACGCTGCCCACTCTCATGAGTACTAAAATCCATTGTCTCTGTCTCAGTATTCGTGTATCTTTTGCCAACACATATGAGCCTGCAGCAGGCTGTTAGTTTAGAAATTCTGTAAATTTCAAGAACTCTTCACAGTTTTGACATTAACCTCATATATTCAGCCTCAGTATTTATGGGGAAAATTCACTGTCTCTTGATTTTAAAACATTTTTTAGTGGTGACTTACAAACATTTGTGGTGAAATATGTGCAAAGGCAAGTGAACGTCTTTTATTCCAGAAGACTGCAAGTAGAATCCAAAGTTTGTTTCATTTTCTCTATAATTTGAAATTTACTTAAATCATATTGAGATGTAAAAGAAAGTCATTAAATTTGTTTTACTCTCCAGTAATTTTATATTTAGTTTTATATAAAAATATACATTGGGAAAATTTTCACATTGTTTACCAGATGAATCACTTAACATGTTTCCTGAGCAAATTCTCACCCCTATCCAATCTTCATGTAATGTTGATGGACTTGATGTTCACTGGCATAAGGCTTTTTATACCTAAGGAGTGGAACTCATAAATCTCCCAATGGCCGATTTGGGTGAAATTTCAAATGGCTGTTTGAAGGTGGCTATGAAATTCATCTTATCAATCCCAGGTTTTTCTGATTCTCAGAAGTCACAGAAAAATCCAATAGTGTAATTTTATTTGTAAGCATGAACAACTGCATATTATTTTCCCTTTGCTTAATTGTCTACTAATTTGTCAGTATTCCTCATGCTGCTTTAAAAAGTGATCCATCACCAGATCATATTTCATGAATTAGTGACATCATGAGAAATTCACCACCTTCTTTAATGGCCTACTTAAAAACATTTGAATTGCTCGTAACTTCCAAATGTGGTCATAAACTGAAGATTTCTCTGGCATTCATCTGGATATTCTGGCTGTAAATGTTTTCCAAGTAAGAATTTAATTTTCAATGGCATTAATAATATTCTTCTAGATTCCAAATGTCAGGTTAAAAAATGGGATTTTATAAATGGATGACTTTTAAACTTGTTTAATTGATACAATTTTTCTATACTACCAACTAATCATCATGTATAGAGGAACAATAGACCAAATAGGTAGCTTTATTCCTATGCTTAAAGGCTCCTAGTGATGGAAAAAATGTAAAGCCATTCAGAAGAATTGATTTCTTTCTCCTGCTATTCACCACAAAGAGAAAATGCATAGATAATCACAGACATTTTTTGAGAATTTGTATTCAAATATATAAACCTCTCAACACCAGTGACATATTTAAACTCAACTAAGATATCAGACCTAGAAAAATCAATTGAATGCATTCACAAAAAATTCTTATCATGCCTCTAGGTTTTGAAAGCTTTGATTATGTGAAAATATATTTAATGGCTTACATGGTCACATTTTAAGGTAGAACAATGCAGAGACTATATTTTTCATTCTCAGTGTAGGCATGATTTCCAAAACTATTTTTAAATTCATAGATGAAAGTGCAGTTATTCCTTTTGAGTCATTTGTTTTTGAGGCTGAATCAAATGAGGAATACTCTATGCATTATGATCTTACGAAAATATCTAGTTCATGGAGGTGCATGTATATATTGAAGTTTCATTTTAAGGAAGATAATTAAGCAAATATTTTAAATCCTATTCAGTCCAACATTTGAGGTATATTATTTAATTGTGCTTGAGTATTTGAAATTAGTGAATATAAATGTCAAATAAGATATATGTCCTTAAAATATTATTTAAGTATATTTATTGGAAATAAATTTATAACAACTTACAGAAAGAAAGAAAGATTTGATCATTCAAAGGACAGGATAGAGAAGTGATTGATTAAGGAAGTGGCATGATTCATTTTGATAGATGAGAAGATTTGGACAACTAGAAATTTAAAGGGTATGTTTCTTTAAGAGATAATATTACCAGTTACCTATGCTTAGGCTACTTGGCTTATATAATTTTAAATTGCTCACATAAGAGTATAAGAAAAAAAATCTCTCTCAATGAAAGTTTATCCCTTGGGAATTGTTTTGGAGGGTGTTCTGAAGAGTGAAAGAACATTTTTACTTCAGTTGCCTGATGTAATTGAAGGCAACAGGCACAATATGGTAGGGAGAAGCAAGCATAAGGTAAGAAGACAGAAACTAGGCACCAGCTTGAAGGTGACGTACTAGAAAGTAATTTTAGTCTGTTGGTGTTTTGTGCCACTCAGGAGATTCCTTTACACCAACTGTTTCTGCTCAGGGGATGTTAACTTGTAAATTAGAATAAAGGGCAACAATCTCCCTACTTTCCCTTAATTTTAATCAAGTACTTATTATTTTAAAGACTACCTATGAAAAGGTGAGTTGGCATTTTCATGGTTATTTTAAGCAAATAAACAGGTGAGTATTTGGTAAAATATCATATTCAGTAAATTATTAACCCATATTTTATCTATTTATTTGAGTAAATTTTAAGTAGGGTAAGAGATATGCCCTGGACATGAAAATGCTACACCACTGGGACCATCTGACTAGTCAGATGTCAGCTTTCTAACGTTTTTGGTCAGAACATTTATTTTTCTGGTAGAGAGGAAGTGAGTATAGCTAGCAAACCCTCAGAGATAAGATTACCAAACCCTTGTCAGAGTCCTTGTGCAATAACGCTCTTGGTCTGTATTTCATTTTTTATAGATTTCATATTTCCTTTTTACTTAGAGAAGTTGAAGGTGAATCAATGACTTGGAAAAAGTATTTCATTCTCACTATAATGAAAAGGAAATTAAGATATTTAAAATACATACAGTAGAGGAAATATGAAAATCAATCCTGCTTATGAATATAGGCCCTGCTACTTATAAAAACCATGACATTGAAAGTAATTTCCTCTCTTTTCTTTCACTTCGACTTCCACACATGTAAATCATATTAATATTATGAGAAGTTGTAAAATAATGTAGTTGAATCTCCTAACATAGTTTAAAGTTATTCTCACAGGCCTCCTTACTAGTCAACTGGGTGCTACAGAAGACATACTTCAGTTTGTAAATTCAGTGAGGTAGGAAACGTATGTTCATTCTTAGCTTTAGCTCTTGGTTCCACGTAGTGGGAGTTCCATGAATATGTGTGCAATGTGACCACTATGAACTCTCTCAGTGGCCTGCTCTGTACAGTGTACTTCTTTCCCTATCTTTAACAAATTTGAATACTTGCTACATTTTAAAAAAATGTGTACAATGAATACATGAATAATGCAACCAACCAAAAGAAATTTCAGTTTAGAAAACATTTAGATTCATTTCTCCGAGTTAAATTGTGAAAACCATTTGGTTAACTTGATTGTAGATTTTCTATTTTGACATTCAAGAAAATATAAATCATGATGGAAATTATATTTGCATTCTTTACTTTTAGCCACTGAGCAGAGAATATGCCTAAGTGATTCTTTATAAGTATTTGGGAAAGTGAATTTTTCAGTCATCGAAATTTAATTCTTGATTTGTTTTAATTATTGTGCATCTAATTCTAGATGTCTATTTGGTTAAATTGATTGTGGATTTCCAGTTTGGACAATGCAAAAACTTGGCCTATTCCTGGAATAGTGGGATATGTAGTCCCCCAAGTACCTTTCTTCTTTATAATATTTTCAAAATATGTCAATGACATAATTTTGTGCCACAGTTTTTTATTTGGTTTCTTTTCCAGGATAGCAAAGAATTGGCTGTGGAAAATAGGAGGCTAAAAATTACATATAATAGGAACGTACTGAACTTTTGTAAATCTTGTCAATCACATATTTTGCAGTTACGTGGAAAGTAATGTGAATCAATATATTTGAGACCTTGTGAAAAATGCACTTGGTTAGGAGTACTTACTGAATGATTCATTCCTTAATGCATAGTTGTGGAAACTGTCATCAGTTACCCTTCCCTACTGCTGCCATCTTAGCTTTAGGAGTGAAGTAAGACTGGATTATCTTCTGCAGAGGTGGCTAATGATAAAGTACTCTCTACACTTGCCCAAATGATTGTTCTAAATCATACATTAATTCTTCTAGACTTCTTAGCTGTGGTATTCAAAAATAGCCTTCAGGGGAAAAATATACATTTTCATCTTGTGATGTAAAGTCATTCATGACTTAGCTTCTACTTATCATACATATCTGATCTCATAACTCTTTTGCTATACATAACTCCATGTATATGTCCTGCATTTTAATTATATTGCAGGTGCTCCTTGACCAGTATATGTCCCTATGCCTTACCATACATTTTTCTCTTTGAAACTCCCTTAACCTTTATTTTGTCCTATAGTCACTTCTCTTCCTAGAAGCAACAGAAACATCACCACTAACGTTTCATAGAAATAGTGAGACTGTCTTATTTTTTTCTACTGCATTTTGTGATTGCACTATTTACATATGAGAAATATTGAGCACTGTAAATATGACTAGCAAAGCTCAAGAGTAAAACTTTTCCTTTTGTTTACTTTATTTTATTTTTTTTGGTAATAGGGATCAAACTTAGGACCTTGAGCTTGCAAGGCAGGTGGCGGAACCACCGAGCTAAATCCCTGGCCCTCCTTTTGTTTAATTTTTATAAACTTAAATAAACATATGTGGAGAGTAGTTATTCAAACGGATGATGGAGAATTAGGCAAAAGTTATAACTGCAAGCATACATTATATACTCACATATCTCACCTTACATGGCAATGATAAGCTATACACTAAATATTAATATCCTTCACAAAGTTCATAGATATCTTAAACTTAGTTACTCACATTTGCAAAATATTTTAATCATAGCAGTGCATTATAGAAATACTTGCAATGACTCATAAGATTATTCCACTGGATTTTAAAAAATAAAGTCTTCTATTCCTTTTTTTCATGCTCAAACAATGGAAAAGTTAGTAAACTTATTGATTTACTAATGGCTCATTAATATTTCCCTACATAAAGTAATTGTCCTGTGTTCCCAGTATATAAGACAACATGTCATTCATTATTGGAGAATCACTTATCATAAAACCCACATATATATAATAAATCCAATTTTTTCATTAATATGATCTCCCCTATATTGAATAACATCATGGTTTTCATGCTCCAATGGACTTTTAATGAAACTAAATTTTTAAAATTAATTTTATTGGTACTTTTAGGTATACAATTTTATGACATTCATCACTGGAAATTTGTACCTATACATAATATATCTTGGTTCTTATTTTTTCCATATTCCCCTGCCCTCCCTTCGACCCCTCCACACCGCCCTATTTACAAAGACTTTGTTTTCATTTTCTCATATTAATTCCATTAGAATCTTTCCTTTCCTCTACTCCTCCAAATTCCCCTTCCCTTTTGCCCCTTTTATTCCTATTTCACATTATCTATTATAGATTTTGATTCTTATTTCCACTTTCACACCAGAGAAACTATTTTGTATTTGCACATGTGTATCCTTTTTATTTCACTTAAGAGTACCTCCTCAATGTGCATCCATTTATCTGTAAATGTCTCTAGTTTCTCATTCTTTATAGCTGAGTAGTACTCCATTTTATAAAAAGAAATACATTTTCTTTATTCAGTCTCCAGTTGATGGACAATTGGCTGCTTCCAAGTTTTAGCTATTAATAAACTGTGCTGCTAAAAACATGGGTGCACCTGTATCACTGTGGCATGATTCCTTTAATTCTTTTGCAAGGATACCCAGTAAGGGCATAGCTGAGTCAAATTAGACCTCAAATCCTAGTTCATTGAGGTATCTCTATACTATTTCCATAAAGGGTGCACCAGTCCACACTCCCATCAACAGTGGAGAAGGGTTCCTTTTCCCCATAGCCTCACCAACATTTGTTATCGGTTGATTTCATGACAGCAGCCATTCTTTCTGGGGTGAGGTGGAAGCTCAGCATTGTTTTCATTTGCATTTCTCTAATGACCAGTGATGTTGAACATTTTTTCATATGTTTATTTGTCATTTCTACTTCTTTGTCTGAGAAAGGTCTGTTCATTTCAGGTGTCCATTTTTGGATTGGGTCTTTAAATCTAGGAGGTCTGATTTTTAAAGTATTTTAACTATTCTAGATAGTAGTCCTTTGTCTGAAGAACAACTAGTAAAATTTTTTTCCCACATTCTGGGTTGTATCTTCACACTGTTCATGGTTTTTCTTGCTGTGCAGAAGATTTTTAATAAGAGATCCCACTTGTTGATTGTTTGTGCTAGTTCACATGCAACTGAGGTTGTGTTCATGAAATCTTGTCTTATGCCAATGTCTTCAAGAGTTCTACCTAACCTCTCTTTCAGCCAGTTTAGTGTTTCATTTTAATATTTAGATCTTTAATCCATTTTGATTTTAGTTTAGTGCATGGTTAGAGATATAGGTCTAGTTTTAGTCTTTGCCAAGTTGAACCCCAATTTTTCCAGTACCATTTATTAAAGAGGCTATCTTTCCTCCTCTGAGGATACTTAGCCTCTTTGTTGAAGATGAGGTGGCTGAGTGTGTCTGGAGTTGTTTCTGCATCTTCTAGTCTGTTCGCCTGGTCCTCAGGTCTATTTCTTTGCCAGTACCATGCTGTTTTTATCACAGTAACTTTGTAGTATACTTTCAAGTTAGGGATTGTGATACCCCCTACCTTGTCTTTGTTGCCTAGAATTACTTGTGCTAGTTTAGGTCTCTTCTAGTTACAAATGAATTTTTGGATTGTTTTCTCAAGGTCCATGAAGTATGCTGCTGAAATTTCAAATGGTATTGCATTGTATCTATATAGCAGTTTTGGAAGTATGGCCATTTTCATTACATGGTTCTTCTTAACCAGGAGCAAGGGTTCTCTTTACATTTTCTGATATCCTCTTGGATCTCCTTTTTCAGAGTGCTATAGTTTTCAGAGTAGAGGTCTTTGATTTCTTTCATTCATGGGTATTGTGAAGAGAGTTGTTTCTCCAGTTCCTCTTTCAGTAAGTCTATTGTTAGTGTACAGGAAAGCTATTGATTTTTGTGTGTTGAACTTGTATCCAGCTACTTTACTGAATTTGGTTATTAAGTCTAGAAGACTTTTATTGGAGTTCTTGGGGTCTTGTATATACAAAGTCATGTCATCTGCAAAAAATGACAATTTGACTTTTCATTTTCCATTTTTATTCCTTTTATTTCTTTCTCTTGTCTAATTGCTGTGGCTAATGTTTCCAAAGCTATATTGAACAGGAGTGGAGATGGTGGACATACTTGTCTTCTTCCTGATTTTAATGTGAAGGATTTCATTGTTTGACCATTTAGCCCTGGCTTTTCATAGTTGGTAAGTTTTTAATTACATTTTCAATTTAATTGCTAGATATTTCATTGTTTAGATTTTTAGGTCTTCTTCATTCAACTTTGGTAATTCATACGTATCTAGGAATTTGTTCATTTCTTCTGTTTTTCCCATCTTATTGGCATATAGGTTCTCTTCTCGAAGTAGATATTGATGATACTCTGGATTTCTACTGGGTCCATTTTAATTTCAATCTTTTCATTCCTAATTGCATTAATTTGGGCCTTTTTTTCCTTTTTTAAATAAGTTTGGCTGAAGGTTTGTCAATTTTGTTTATTCTTTTGAAGAAGCAACTCATTTCTTCAGCGATTTTTTGTATCATTCTCTTAGTCTCCATTGCATTGATTTCTGCTCTGATCTTTATAATTTCCTCCCTCGTATGATCTTTGGGTTTGTCCTGCTCTTCTTTTTCTAGTAACTTGAGGTTCAGCACCAGGTTGTTTAATTGAGCTCTCTCGGCTTTTCCTAATATGAATATTCACTGCTATAAATTTCCCTCCTAAGACTGTTTTCATTGGGTCCCACCGATTCCAGTGTGTTGTATTGACATTTTCATTTATTTATGACCCATTGGTTACTCAGAAGTGTGTTGTTCAATTTCCATGTTTTTATGAAATTCTTGCATTTTCTTTGCTATTGATCTTTAATTTCTTCACACTATAGTCTGATAATATACAGGGGATAATTTCAATTGCTTTGGATTTACTGAAACATGTTCTATGAGCAAGTATGTGGTCTATTTTGGAAAACAACCTGCATGCAGGTGAAAAGAATGTGTGCTCTGATTATGTGGGGTGGAATGCTCTTTAAACATCTGTTAAGTTCTTTTGTTCAAGAGTTTGATTGTGGTCTACTGTTTCATTATTTATTTTCTGTCTAGATGATCTATTTGTGACAGTGGGGTATTGAGGTCCCTCACTATTATTGTATTAATGCTTATTTGATTTTTCATGTCCATTAGTATTTGTTTTATATAGTTGGGTACACTAGTGTTTGATGCATAGATATTTATGATTTTCATCTCTTCCTCTTGGATTTTTCCCTTTACACATATGTAGTGTCCTTCTTCATCTCTCTTAATCAGCATTGGTTTGAAATCCACTTGATCTGCAAAGAGGATTGCTACTCCTGCTTTTTGGGGGGTTTCCTGTCACATATAGTATTGTTTTCCACCGTTTAACTTTCAGTCCATAAGTTTCTTTTTGAATTAAGTGTGTTTCTTGTATGCAGCATATTGTTGGATCTTGCTTCTTGACCCATTCTGCCAGACTATTTCTTTTGATTGGTGAATTGAGACCATTAACATTGATGGTTATAACTGATATGTATTGAGTTATCCTTGTCATGACTTTTACTTTTTGTTGGATTGTCCCCCTTTGCATTTAATTTCTTGTCATGCCCTATGGATTCATTCTGCTGGGTTTCCTGGGGTTGTGATCCTCATTGTCTTTTCCCAGGACATTTTTTATAATTTTTTGGAGTGCTGGTTTGGTATTCATGAAGGATTTTTTTTTTTTGGTACTGGGGTTCAAACTCAAACTTGGGACCTTGTGCTTGCAAGACAGGCACTGGAACCACTGAGATTAATCCCCAGCCCTTCATGAAGTTTCTTAGGTGTTCTTTGTCATGGAAGTATCTTATTTTCCCATCAATTTTTTTTTTCTTCTTTGATACTGAGGATTGAAGTTGGGACATTGTGCTTGCAAGGCAGGCACTGAAACCACTGAGCTAAATCCCTGCCCTCCCCATCAATTTTGAAAGATAGTTTTGCAGGATACATCAATTTAGGTTGGAGGTTGTTTTCTTTTAAGGCTTGAAATACCTCATTCCAGACTTTCCTTGACTTGAGGGTTTGTGTTGAAAAGTATGCTTCTGATGGGCTTGTATGTTATTTGTTTCTTTTCTCTAACTGCTTATACAATTTTGTTCTTCTGTTGGGTTTCTGGAATCAACTATTAAATGCCTAGCTGTAGACTTTTTTGATCATGGCCAGTTAGAGTCCTATATGCCTCATTTATCTGTGTGTCAAGTTCTTTCCCCCTGCTTGGGAAGTTTTTTGCCGTTACATCTATGAACAGTTTTTTTATGTCATTTGAACTCTGTCCTGTTTATTGACTCCAATCAGTCTTATGTTATTCTTCTGCATACCATCCAGCAGCTTCTGGATTGGTTTCTTGTGGTCCTTTACTATTTTTAAGAAATTTTTCTTTTCCTGTTCACTAATTTCAATACTCTCTTTTATATCTGAAATTCTATCCTCCCATTGGGTCATTCTGCTGCATAAACTTTCAATGGAGTTTTTATCTCCTGTAAATGTGTTTGCATCTGTTTTATGGATTCCATTTGTTTCCTATGTTGGGATTCCATCATGTTCCTTAGCTCCTCTATTTTTTTTTTATCTATTTCTGCTCTAGATTTATTAATCATATCTTGCATTAGGGGCATAATCTCTGTTGTTATATGAAAATTTATTTCTCATTTCATTTTTTTCCAGATCCTCTTTCATGGCCAGTTCAGGGATTCCAGATGATTGAGTATTAGATTGTTTCATCTTCTTGTCTGTTGGTTTTGCCTTCAGTGATCTGGTAGTCTGTTTTTGAGATTTGTTTATGCGTCTTCTCATTTCAATAGATGCATCTTGCTACACCTTTGTCGAGGCAACTTTTTGCTCACCCTGTGGTCTTCAATTCTCAGCAAGCCGCTGAGCAACCTTTTCTCTGCTGCTCACCACTGCACCAATTCCTGGGTTCAGAATGGTGGCCTTCTGGGTCCCTGAGATGACCAGTTGTCAGGCTGGGGTTCTGGCTGTGACCTGTGCACATGAGTGATGGAATCTAGGTGTGCCTGTGGCTAGGGCTTGCTCCCCTATGTAGCTCTTTTCTATGAGGGCCTTTACTTGGGGGTTGTGCACCCCAGTCACTGGTGTCTGAATGGGCTTCTGGCTAAGGTTTGCATGCACTTACATATGATATCAAGATGGGTCTCTGGCTGTTGCTTGTGAGTCTGTGCAGCTCTTTTCCAGGTAGGCCTTTTCCTTTGGGCCCAACCACTGGGGTAAGGGAGGGGTGCTGGCTGGACCTGCCTGAAGCAGGGCCAGTTTGGTCCACAGTGGCTTCTTGCTGGGATCTGCACACACTGACTGATGGTATTAGGGTGAATGAATCTAAATTTGAAAATTATATAAATAACTAAGATTTTCAAGAGAATTAGTTTTATTATTTATATCACTTCATATTTTTCTTTTCGTGGACATGAGGAAAATCATATAATATTCAGTTAAAATGTATAAACATGTTTTTCAATTTTCTTCTGAGTAAGATATTCTATTAAAATATTACGTTGCATTTAATAGCTGCCTGGAACCCTATAAAATAGAATGTGAATTTATGTGAATTTCTACTGGAAAGTTGATAATAATATTACAGTTTCATGAAATTTGTTTTTCTATACTATTGCTATCTTTAGGAAGTCATAATAATTTGAAAGACATACATATATATATATTATATCTATTAAGAAAAGGAACAGAACAAATCTGTCAGAAGATTATTGTCTATTCAGGAAGTAAATTTTAATACATTATACACTTCAGTTAAGTAAAACCTGAATATGTAACAAGTGTTATATAAAATGTTCCCCAAAATTGTTTTGGGGGCTTTGTGTTGAATGGTTGGTTCTAGCTGATGGGGCTTTTTGCTAAGTGAATGGATCATAGAGACCCTAAATTCATCAAAAAGTTTAACCCATTGATGAGACTATTAGCTAAATGGCTACTGAAGGTGAGGTTTAGTAGGAGGAAGTAGTTAACTGCAAGCATTCCAGCAAAGGGTATGTCTGTTGCCTAACCCCTTTGTCTCTGGCTCCTTCCCTCTCTCTGTCTCTGCTTCCCTGCTCCCATGAGATGAAGGCATTGCTCCACCATCTCTTTCTACCATGAGGCTTTGTCTCTTTAGGTTGAAAGCAATGGAAATTGTCACTCATGGCCTGAAATCTCTGAATCTATAACCCAAAAATAAATCTTTCTGAATTTAAGGTATTTATCTTGTTTATTTTGTCAAAGTGATGAAAAGTGGACTAACCCAGAATGTGAGATTGATAGTCACAATTTTTAGCTTTAACTTTTTGGTGTTCTTTTTTGATATTCAACACTGTAGGATTTGTTTCTTTATTTAGAATAATGGCAGGTACAATGTAAGGTTCATTCCATGAAAAGAAAGAAAGAAAGAAAGAAAGAAAGAAAAAAGTGAAATAAGTAAATTTCAATTATATATGAGCATTCACTTGTTAAATTTAGAGTGGTTATCCTTAGTATAAATATGTAAAACATGAATGGATATTTAATCAGTTTACTTACATGTATGCAATATTGTCTAGCAAAATAAAAACAGAAGCAATGTGCATTTTCTTTCCATGATAAAATAATAGATAGCAGAAAATTTGATATATATGAAAAAAACTAGTTTCAGAATTTGGAAAACAGCCCAAATGGAATTATTATTACTCTTAAGATACTAAAAAAGAAAAATGAGGTCAGCCCTATGAAAAACCATAATTTCTTTTTAAACATTGTAAGCAATGTCAGGAAAGGTAAGAAAAAGACATTTTTCCTTTTGGGGTGGAGGTAATGGGCAGTGAATAAGGCAATTGGTATTTTCATAAGGAAGTAGTGGAAAAACAGAGAGGAGAGACTTACTTAAGTAAGGAAAAGAAATAATTACATTTAACAATACCTTTGAGTCTTTGGCTGAATATGATACAATGCATTTAGAGTGATATTCCACAATATAGCCAATGAACAACTACCAAGAATCAATAAGTTAGATAACAAGAATTTACAAAGTCCTGGGCACATTGACAACTCAATTATCCTCAGTGATGAGTTGTTAAAAAACTGCTTATAGCTAAATTAGTCCTAAGGTAGTAACTGTTTTCTGGACTCTAAGAATTTCAGAAAAGAAGCCTTGAGTGATTTGGGTTGATGAACAAGTAAATTAAAGACCTGAAAGTATTTTTAGTGGAGTACTAACTAAACACACACATGCACTTGTAAATGCACATACATGTACCATAAAATTCAAAACACATCAGTAGATGCTCAATAAAACATCAGTCGATAAAGTTGCAAGAAATGTTAACATGCAGTTATGAAAAAAACAATGAATAATAACAAACCAAAAATAAAAGATTATAGTATTATTTGTCAAAGATTTTCATGTAATATATACAAAAATTTGACAAATAACACACGAGTATAGAAATAGAAACTATTAATAATAAAGATGGAGATATGAAATGCCAAAGCTGAAAAAATTATCCTGTACAGACTTAATATCAAATTAAACAATTTTACAAAGGTAAAAACAGAGAGAGAGAGAGAGAGAGAGAGAGAGAGAGTAATACAACCTTCTCAGAGTGAATTATCAATAGAGAAAAAGGCTGGAGAAAAAAGACTGAAAGAAAATACAATCACCTGTAGAAAATTACCAAATAGTTTATTAACTCCATAGTTTGAATCTAATAAAAAGAGGAGAAGAAGCAGAATAGATATTTGCATCATAATTTTCAAGACAATTTATGTTTTGTAAAACATGAAGGCATCAAGAGATCGCTAGAGAGGGAGGAAGGGAAGGGAAAATGGATGAATAAAGAATTTAAGATGTATTATATACAGGTACCAACTCCCCACAAAAAATGTAAACTTTATATACAGATATGTACTAATAAAAATGATCTAAAAATTACAGACTTACTGATGAAAATCAACCTACAGATAAAAAATAAGGTCAATAACCAATAATCAAGACAACAGAAAGAAAAGCATGCCATATACATTAAAATAATATTATTAATGGAAAATTGCAGATAAAAACTTCTTCAAAATTTCTTCCCAAATTATGTATAAGGAACAAAGAAAAGTATAACCAATGGGACTTAGTAAAAAAAAAAAATCAAAAAGAAGCAATGAAATCATCTTTTAAAAATACTTAAGAAAAATGGTGTCAACATGGAAATATGAATAGTCATTATGCAATTAGTAATCTGTCTCATGATGTTATAAAATGTAACAAAAATGTTGACACTCAAGGGAGAAATCTATTGGATTTAATAATGTAATTTGAGTTGGCTTAAATTCCAACCATTGTCTATTTACAAATATATAGTTAATTTTACCTAGATTTTCCTTAGTATTTTACTATTGATTCCCATTTTAATTCCATGGCAGATAGGCCACACAAGATGAATTAGTTAAATATTCTAAAATTTAATAAGACATTTTTGTGACCCAGCACATGGTTGATTTTGGGAAATGTTAAAGGTTTTTTTGAAAAGAATGTGAATTCTGTGATTACTGATTGCTATATCCTCTCACTTTTCATTGGGTAAAATTATTAGTGTTGTTCATTATCTTTTCTAAAGTTTGTTATTTCATAGGTGTGTGATATTCCTTTCATGATTATGGATATTTCTAATTCTACTTTTTAAGTCAATTACTTATATATGTAGTTTTAAAATTATAATTTATACTCATGATATACATTATGATATATACACATTTATAATGTACATTATTTTGTTTCTTATATCATTTTGGTTTCACAATTTCCACT
>NW_004624783.1:16543349-16553491 GCF_000247695.1 Heterocephalus glaber
TTTGTAAATAGGGAAGGGTGGAGGAGGTGAAGGGAGGGCTAGGAATGGGGAAAAAATAAGAACCAAGATGCATCTTATAAAGGTACAAGTTCCCAATGAGAAATGTAATTGTGTTGTATACCTAAAATGTACCAATAAAAGATTTTAAGAAAAAAAAATTTAAAAAATAAATGGACTGAGCTTTGAAAAAAAAAATACAGAACAAACCAGAAAATTGTATATAGTAAAAATGTCCTCAATATGGTGATTTTCCCCTTAAGGGAGAAAATTTAAAAGGGGCTGGGGGAAAAATAGAGCAATAGAAGAAGAGGAAGAGATTAGCAGCTAGGCTGGAGAACAAAGGAAGATTACATGATCTTTAGAAAACTAGTGAAGAAGACAGAAGGGAAAGAGAAGGAAAAAATTAAAACAAGAACAGAAGAGAACAACAACAACAACATGAAAACTAGAAGGAATGTTCACATTCATACAAAAACAAAAACAAGGAAAAAGAAATGAAAACAATAACAAAAAACAAGAAATGGGAAAAAAAAAAAAAGAAGAAAAGAAAAAAATCCACTTCAGTGTATGTCTCTAATGTCACTGATAGAGTGGGCAGACAGAGCCCAGATCTGTGTTGATTAAACCCAGCAAGCCAACTGTAGATTGATAGCAGGATAGTGGATAAATCCCAGCAAATCTGCACCTTCAGTTCCACTGAAGTTCAGGCTGGTCTCTGAATATTAGGCTGGAATCTGATTTGTTCATCCTGGTGTGCTTCCTGTTGCTTTGAGCTTGGCTTCTTGCCAGCTTGAATTTGGCTTCTGGACCTCCTGCTGACTTAATCTCAATTCTGCCTCACCTTGACACTGGGAGGTGCTAGATGGAGCCAGCCCTCAGCTGCTCTGTTTTCCGATCTCAACTGGCCTCTCTCCAAGATGGCTACAGGCCAATTGGCTTCTCTTGAGGGTCATCTGACACCCAATAACTCACCAACCATGGCAGTCCACTGAATCCACTGCTCTGATCCACTGCATTTCTCTGTGGAGCCCTCTGGGGTTGCCAGTAGTCACCATATGTCTGCAAGTTCAAGTGAGTGAAGGCTCAGGGTGAAAGTGCCACTTACCACTTCCTTCTTCTCCATTAAGGTCTCTCTCTTTGCTATCTCTGTGTTCTTCAATTCTTGCTTCAGATCTTTGCTGGATCCCAGGGACCCATGTCCCTTCTTCTCTTCTTCACTTTGCTATATTCCAGTGTCTGGATACCAAATCTTGGAGAGGCTGTTTCTCTGCTGTTCACCACTCTGCAATATCCCTGAAAGTCCTTGACAGCCATTTTGCTAAATTTTTTAAACAAAAAGATTTAGCTCTTTTTATTTTCCTATGAAATTTTATTTTTTCATAAATAAAAAATATTTTTCATGATCACATCACTCATTTGACTGGAGGCAATGTGACAATAAAACGAACACAACTTTTCATTTGTTATTTAAATATAGTGTGTTCTGTTGATAATATGTTATTTTCCCTGCATTATTTTTTAAAAGATTTAGCATACTATAAAATACCTTTCTGTCTGAACAATAGAACATGAATGTAAGAATAGCATTATAAATTTTAGTAAGTCAGATTTGTTATTGAGGATGGTTTCTTGCTACATTTTGTATTTGGAAACCACACTTCATATTAGGAGGTAGTCAAGGAGAAAAAAAAAACAAACTTATGTTCAGTTCTTTGCAGTATCTCTGAAAGGCCTTCAGCAACCATTAGACACTTAAAAGAAGAAACCTAAACTGAGCTTATGGAGGTAATAGCCCCAATTATTAAAGGAAAATTGTCAGTAAAAACCTATTTTTACACAATTTCATTGTTGAAACAGCCAGCTCTGAGATCACTTGGAGACAAGAATAATAACCTCACAGAAAAGCTACAGAAAAGAGGACCAACTGCACTCCAGCTATTAGACCTATCAGCAGCTCTCTCTAGGCTCTAAGAACCATGTGTTTGACTATATCAAGCATAGTTCTGAGAGTTAGAACAAAGGAAGGGAAATCTACCTCTGCTTTCTCGCAAACAGTTTTCAAAAAAACAAAAGAACATTGATATCATCAGGCAAACCTAAGTGGTGAAACACATGAAAATGACCAAAATTATATCATACAAGCTCCACAATTGGAGTTTAAATTGGATATTATATTAATGTCTACTTATAAAACTATAAAATACAAAATAATGGTATTTCTACTAAGAGGTAGGTGCATTACTTTAATTATATAATTTATACTAATTACAAAAGTGAGCATTTTCATCCCCATTTTACCAATGAAGAAAACTATGATATGGAACATTGCATATCTTAATTTGTACATGTATGTTTAAATGTGGATCCTGTATATATCCTGACTCATATACATAAACTTTCACCATATGAAAGATTCAGGAGGGAAGATATTTAAATGGAATTCAAATAAATGAGGTGCCTTAGCAATAAACCTTTTAAATGGGTGAGACGTAAGAGTGTATGATAAACCCATTAATTTAGCATTCTTTGGCATAACATGATATTATCTTTTCTTCCCAAACACTAATTCAAATATAAAAATACTGGCCTAGTAGCTAGCACTCAAGAGTAGACTTTAATTAAAAACAGAAGAGTCCATCTGAATACTCCAGATTGTGTTATTTTCAAACAAATTATAAAATTCATCGAGACAAGAATAATGTATTTTCCTTTATAACCTTCATCTTTCCTATTCTAGTATCATGAAAACAGAAGATTTAGTAACTGTTCTAAATTATTTTTCTATTGTTTTAGACATTCTAAGGAACAGAGTTGGATTCAATTCTAACAAATGCCTTTTGGGAAAGCCAAGACAATATTGTCAATGTCCTGATGTATGTTAAAATATTTTATGGAGTAAGATTTTGTATTTTAGTAACTCAGAACACTTCCTTCAATATCTGACTCTATAGAATTCTACCTCTAGTCCTACTATATGTGTCTAAGTAAGTTACATTAACTCTCAAAACTGCTATTTTAACATATGCAAAATGGAGATAATCTTCAAGTCTACATATGAAGTACTGATATGATTGTTAGGTTATTCATACAACTTATTAGACTTACTGGTTAGCCCATAGCAATAAGTAAACAGTGGTTCATTATTATGTTCTGGAAATTTTCAACTAAGTGTGACATGTTTACTATTGCTGCTGTTGCAAATTACAATGAAATTAGTGGCTTAGTTCAATATAAATTTGTCTTATATATCTAAAAGTCAGATGTACAAAACCAGATTATCACTGTTCCACATCAAGATGTTGATATTACTGAATACCTTCTAGGACTTTAGAGAAGAATCAGTTCTCTTGCTTTCCTCAGTTTGTGAAAACCTTGGCTCATGATTCCTTACTGCTCTTCAAAGCTAAACATAGCATCTGAACTCTCTGTGAAATTCTACCCTTTACCTTTCTGTTACAACTAAAAAAGACAATTATGATTACATGTGACTGGCTTAGATAACCCCTAATGATCTTGCCTTCATGATCTCTAATTAATCACACCTGCAAAAGCCCATTGCCAAGTTATATCCAGAGGATTTGAATGTGGGTATCTTAAGGGAGTGAAAGAGAGATGATTATTCTATCTACCACAATGACCACAGTGAATTCAATGTTGGCTTCACTCCCTTCAATAAACAGTATTATATATATATATATATATATATATATATATATATACATACTTTAGTGATGATTAAGTTCATTACTCTAATCAATTAATCATGGCATCTATTTTGGTGAATTTTAGATACTTCTCAGGTTCTATTCAGAATATTTTGCTTAAGTGATAAATGTATATTTGGTGGAACATATTAACCATTTTGACATTTTAGAATTTATAGCTTCCCTAAGGTAACACAAGTTCTGAATATAGACAGAGATTGATTGTGTGCAAAAGCGTAAACTCTTAAGGACATTTCATTGATACCCAAGTAATTGTTCCTGTATCCAGGGGATGTCTCTGTAAGTGCTACTTTATTATTTGATAGGATAGGCTTTCTGTGAGTGCTATCAAAATCAATTACTGTTTGTCCATTTTGGGGGGTCCAATGAGGCAGAGAATTAACCTCCAACTTATTTCTAAAGTCATTTATGAGCTGATGGTTAAAATTGCTTGCTGCCACAAGTATCAGATCTGTGGAGTATTTGCAAACATTCATCTTGTAGAGTGCAAGAAATATATTCGTTATGTCAGGACAGTATTTAAAACCAATTTCTAATTTATTTTAAGCTCACACATTTATATTTTAATTTTATTATTAAATAAATCTCTAAAGCCAACAAGAGTTTCATGTCCTTTAAAGCAAACTAAATTTGGGGCTGGGGATTTAGCTCAGTGGTTTCACTGCCTGCTGCGCAAGCACAAGGATCCGAGTTCGATCCTGGTACAAAAAAAAAGAGGTGAATAAAATAAAGCAAACTAAACTCAGAAACTTTATTAAAACATCCAAAATTACAAAAGGTTTAAAAGTTAATGTTAAAATCTGAGTCTATATTACTAGTACTTTGACGTTTTAATAACAAACATGAAACACATTAATTTTGAACTCATAGAAGAGTTATAGTAAGGGAATCAATAGCTTAAAATAAAAGAAATATTTTATAAGATCTTAATAGATTTCATGGCCCAGTTGACTCTTATGTTTTAACATGCAGAAGAAGATCCTACAAATGTATTAAAATTGTATTTTGGTAAAGAATTTTTTGTGGGGTTTTTTTTGAATTTTTAAAATTAAAAGAATATATCTAATATTTTTTTTTCTTCTGACATAACAATTGGAAACCATCACTTCTATCCTCAAAGCAATAAAATGGCAAGAAAACTGGAAATAAATAAATATTCTTAGATCCAGCAGATAAGTTAGCCCATAAAATAAACTTTTACATTCTAAACTAGAGAAATAGGCAGATAAAGAGAATCACAATTTACCAGGAGAAAAATCCAGGAGCTAAAGTGCACCACTGGATCCAATACTGGGAGGAAAAGTGTAGACTAGTTTGAAAATTAAAAACTCAGGGATCCTTGTCTTGGGAAAGGGATGGCCTCAAAGTTTTATACGTTTTTACCTCTAGTAGCCTTTCATATTGCAGTCAGAGGGCAAAGGGAATTGTTTTAGTCATTGATCCATCTCTGGAAGAAATATCCAACCAACATTTAAAGATAAGAGGTTTATTTTCACTCACAGTTTGAGTAAATTAAATCTATGGTGGGCCAGCTCTAAAGCAGAAATCACATGGCAGAATGTCATGACAGAAGAATGGTGGCAAGGAAGAAAGAGAGAAAAAGAAGTAAAATAATACACTCTTAAGGTCATGTTCCCCAGTGTACCCTTCTCTGACCAAGCCCAATCTGTAAATAACATAGTAAGCTATGATCCCATCAATTGACTAATATCCTGATGAGTATAGTGGCCCCATGATCCAATCACTTTCCAAAAGCCTCATCTCTGAACATGATAATTATTGTGACATTTTAGATCTAAATCATAAGCTTTTCCCCTGACTTCTATAAGTTTCAGGCCTATCTCATGCAAAATGCATTTAGCTCATCTGTATGAGTTGCTATAATCTGAACAGTTCCAGATTTTCAAAAAGTCCAAGTACAAAGTTTTTACTGAGGCTAAAATAATTTCACTGGTAAATTCTACTATACATTTAAGAAGTAATTACATCAATCCTTTATATTTTTCCAGAAATTTATTTATTTATTTATTTATTTTGCTTTTTGTCCCATTATTTTGGAGACAACTTTATTTCTAATTGGAAAAAGAAAAATCTATGCATATTTTAATGTAGAGCATAATAAAATTTGTCCTAAAGAACTGAGTTTTGAATAAGTTACTGTATTTGTATTTCCTAATGTGAAAAAAAATCAATACACTTTTATGATTTTATACTACTATCTTTTCCAATAACTTCTACTCAACATTCTGATTACTAGTAACTGTTTTGAGAATTGAACATTTCTTCCATAAATTTTTATACCGTATATAAGAAAGAAGTGAAGTAGATCTTGAGACGTAAGAATTTTAGAAACAATGAAACAAACAAAACAAAACAAAAAAACAGACCTGGGATTTAGCTCAGTGGTTCCACCACCTGCCTCACAATCTCAAGGTCCCGAGTTCAATCCTCGTAACAAAAAAATGGAAAAAGATTACTGTCTGGGAGAACCTCTTGATGGCCAATGTACTTATTTTTCCTGGTCTCAAGCTTTCTCTTTAGTTGAGTATCTACTACAAAAATATAAATGCCTCCATGTACATATTCACCATTGTCTATCCTTCTCAAAGTCACCTCTAGGCTAGTGAGGGCTATATTCCAGGCATTTTGATTTTTGATTATGGGTTGTGTTTTGTTCAAGTCAGCATGGCCAGGCAACAGCTAAGAAACAAACCAGCAGTTGTTTGAGAATTATCACTGGCCAATGACTCAGTCCTCATCATTTCAGAAAAGTTGTTTTGGGAGTTGTGTGGCCTCAAACAGGGAAAGACATACTTGTTTACCCATACTTTGAGGGGTAAGAAGCAAGAAAGATGGTAATTTGTTCCCCTGTTTAAATTTGTTTCTCCTACTCCTGGCCACAAGTGGGAGTGAAAGATGGGGCTTTGGCCTAAACAGTGGAATCAGACTTGGCCTCCTCATTTCCTTTATGTTGGGAAGACCAATGAGATCATGTCTATGAAGTGGACTGAGCGGAATGTGTTCATGTTGTCCAGTAAATTATGCCAGTAAATGTTTTTTTTAAATCTCTTTTCCCACAATTTTCACAAACCATTGGCAACCTGTGCATATTTTCCCATGTGCTTTGCTCAAGTCTCTCTGCCAGCACACTCTGGGTGATTCATTTGTGGTCTGTGTGTACATGGCCAAATCCTAGCCTTTTGTTTTGTGGAGCCTTCCCATAGGCAGCTGGAACTGTTCTGAGTGAGGAACTGTATGGAACGTCTCTACTTCATCCGTTTCTCTCTCTCACCTTTCCTCCTCCACATATCCACTATTTTCACTCTAAAAGCCAGACATAAGTGAACAAATATATTCTTCAGCACAGGACAACAGGATGACTAAATTTGACAGCATTAGGTCTGACTTCATTTGAAGAAGCATCATCAACATGTACTTCCATTCGATATAAGTCATGCAATCATACCTTGGGCACGTAAGGTCAAGGAGACAGGCTCGCGGGCTCCCATGGAGAGGACTGGGGGAAGTGCCTTCCAGAAATTTACATACAGAAAGAATATTTCTGAACTCATTCTATAAGGTCAGGATTATTCTAATACTAAAAGCAAAGACATTAAAAGAAAACTATAGACCATCAACTTTCATAAATATAGATCAAAAAATTGTCAACCACATATTAGATTATCAGATTCAACAATGTATAAAGACAAATTTACAGCTTGGCCAAGTGAGATTTATACCAGGTATGTACCAGGTTCAGTACTTGCAAATCAATTAGGGCAATTCATCACATCAAAAATAAGGAAAACGATAGCAGTAGATGTAGATGAGATAGTTCTTCACAAATTGATATAAGTTTAAATTATATATAACTTTTCTTAATTTGTTAGCAAGTTACTTTGTGAATATAAAATACTAATTTCAAAATATATATGGAAAGAAAACAACACATAACAGCAATAATGTCAAGGAACAAACAAGATTGATATTATACAAAACTTTAAGATTTACTGTAAATATAGTAACTATGACAATGTAATATTAATTAAATAGCCAAATTAATAAAAGGAAATAAAAAACCCAGAAATAGACACACATAAAGTAGTCAATTGGTTTCAGTGATAATGGGGAAACTGGACAGCACACACATGCAAAATAATCATGGACATTCCTTTGACATCTTTCACATGAATTATATAAAAATGGAACATAGATCTGAATATAAAATGCAAGACTTCCAAAACTTAAGGACATAACATTGAAGAAATTATAGGTCACCTTGGGTTTGGTTATAACTTTTATACACAACATCAAAATTATAATACATGCAAAAAAGGATATTGAGCTCTAGTAAAATAAGAAAAAAAAATGCCTGTTCTGTAAAATATATTGTTAAGGGACTAAAAACCCAAGCAACTGAAAGCAAGAAAAATTTTTAAAAACATAGATCTGATTTTCAATAAAGAAATCTGAAAACTCAACAACACAAAAACAACTCAATTAAAAAGTGTAGAAATGATCTAACATCTGATAAAAGGGAAAATACAGATGGCAAATGAGTGTGTAAAATATTTTTAATACCTTATGGCATTTGTTATTGTTTGATAAAAGAAAAAAGTTATGGTATTCTGTGGTGAGAACAGGTGAAGATAATTGAAATTGGGTTGGAAATAATACCTCATATTAAAAATAGAAGACAGTAATTTGAATGTACTTGCTAATGAAACAGGGAGATATGCTCTTAGTAAGCCAGCTGAAATCTAAATTATTGACTATACTGAGTGGGTAAGGATATGAAGCAACAACAAACCTCCTTCAATGGCAAGTGCTACAGACATTTGGAAGGGTGAAAGTCTTACAATGCTGAAGACATTTTTGTTTCATATTATTCAGTGATTTAATACTAGATATTTACCAAAACAAGTTGATATTTACCAAACAATATTTACCTATATTCACACAAAAGCCCTCACATGAATGCTTATGGAAGCTTTATTATATTACTGTCAAAAGTTGGTAACAACAAAATGCCTTTCAATAAATAAATGTGTAACCCATTGTAGTGTTTATATAAAATGGGGTGTTATTCAGTACAACAGCAATGCAGACAAACTGTGAGCTGTAATGTCATAAACAAGATATGGAAGTGTTTTGAATTCACATGGCTAAGTGAAGTGACATATGTTTCTGACTGTATTACATTCCAGAAAGGGGAAAATATAGATTCAGTGAAAACATCAGTGATTGCCAGAAATGGAATTCTTTGCCATGCTTTAGTGATTCCATGTCATGATTGGGTTCAAGATTAAAGACTATATGGGCTGGGGATTTAGCTCAGTGGTTCCACTGCCTGCCTCGTAAGTGCAAAGTCCTGATCCCTGGTACAAAAAAAAAAAAAAAGATTAAAGACTGTATGCATCTGTCAAAAGAGACAAAAATGAACTCTAAAATGGGTGTGGTTCAGTAGAGGAAAATGTAATAGCTTGGATAATAATCTAGGAAAACCGATTAAGGTACAGTTGAAAATGTTACACACGAAATATTTCATTCTGCATAGAACTTTAACTAGAATTAAATTTTATGTATTACACATAATAAAATGAACAAATTATGTACTTTATCAACATTTTCAAAAATTCTTGCAACTGAATAATTCACACCACAATCAAGATATCTATCTATCTATCTACCGCTACCCAAGAAAGATATTTTTCCTTTACCAATTACCATCTCTTCCTAGCTCATCAAGGCAGTCCTGCTCTAATATATTTCTACCATATATTACCCTGTTCTATAATTTCATATAAATTGAACCAGAAAATATTATTTTCTATAAAATATTTTCACTCAGCATTATGTTTTGAGACTGATTCATGTTGTATGTATTTATGAAAATCATTATTTTTTATTTCTGAATAGTATTCACTTGTGTAGATATACTATAGTTGTTTAAAATTTTGTTTTTCATTAGTACATTTGCAGTACATACATAATATTTACACTGGGAGTTGATACATGAACTTCACATCTTCATTCATTTTTTTATCCCCTTTCCTTCCCCTCTTTCCATCACTTGTTCTCCTCTATTTTGAGGAAGATATATCACATTACATCTCTTTATCTTTCTTTTATTTTGCTCTTTTTTTATAATAGGGTTTCCCATATAAGAGAAACCATGGTATATTTAAGCTTGTATATCTGATTTACCTCACTTAATATTATAGTCTCAGTCATCCTTCTCCCCCATATGACTCAAATTGATCTCTTTTTAAGGCCAAGTAGCATTCTGTTATGTGTAAACATCACATTTTCTTTATTCATATATTTTTGATGAACCACAATTTTTTAATATATCCTCATTTTGATGTCCATGTAGGTTATTTGAAGCTTTTGATTATTCTTTTTTTTTTTTTTTTT
>NW_004624783.1:16564551-16574787 GCF_000247695.1 Heterocephalus glaber
GGAAACAATTTCTTTTACAATAGCATCCAAAAAAATGAAATATCTAGGAATCAATCTAACAAAGGAAGCAAAAGACTTCTACACTGAAAACTATATCACTCTGAAAATAGAGATATAAGAGGATACAAGAAAATGGAAAAACATTCCTTGCTCCTGAGTGGGAAGAACCAACATAGTGAAAATGGACATGCGGCCATTGTCCTATATTTTTAATTTAAGATTTTAGGGTTTAAATTTTGCATATAATATTTTTCATATTTCTGTGTAATTACTTCAAGAAATTATTTTTAGGGACATATATTATGAATAAATTTACACTGGAATGTTAAAGAGAGCCAGTTGTTATATATTAAATATTGAATAACTACATCATATTGTTTTGTGTTCTTATTGTGAGGTAATGTGTACTTTAGACAAATAAATACACTTTAAAATAAATTTGTCTTGGACACTTGTAGGCAATACAAGAAGAAAAGCTGCAATGGTGGAATGCTTCCCTTTAATTTAGAGCATATGGTGGAAATGCCATTTCCTCCATGTAAGGACATTTTTCTATTCCCTTTCAGTATAATAAATATTTTTCACACAAACATATTTATTAAATAAAAACAATATACTAGGGACAAAATTACTGAAAAAATTTTACCAGTTCAGGATTAAAGAAAGATAACATTTATTTAGCAGTATCACCATAATTAATATCTTTATAAAATCTTCCTGTGCATTCTAGCAGACTTCTAAATTGATCTACATAATCCAGAAAAGGAAAAAAATAAACTAATGAGTATAAAAATACAGGGAAATTGATATCAGGTCAGGATAAAAAAAGAAACATATTAGAATGTAATTAGGCTGCTGTCTCTGAGATTAGATGTTTAAGTGAGGATTTGAATATCTACATTTTTAAAATATAAAGGATACTTTAAAGGTGTTTTTCTGCATAGAATTACCAGATAAAATGTTCCCATATATGTCCTGGTAAATTTATATTTCATTAAATTGAATTTTCAGTTACCTATTACTTGAAGCTTTTTCTGCTAATAATTAGCATTCTGTATAAGTAAAACAAGCTATATGTTATTAATGATGCATTTTTCCAAAGAAATGATAAATATTTGAAGAGATAAATGTTGAAATTTTTGTAACATGATGAAATGTATCCATTCATTGAAATATTAAATTGTACCCTATTCAATATGGATGATTTTATGTTTTTACTAATAAAGAATTAAATTCAAAATGCAAAGTTATATTGCAATAATCTTAAATAGATATTCCCATACATAAATTGAAATTTAGCCCTCATACAATGAAGTGCCTAACAAAGATTACGCATGCATACATTCTCATGAAAAATCCATACATTAAAAAATAAGGAAACTAAGAATCTTCCTAACATTTTTTTGATTCCTTTGATTTGATGGTAATATCATCATTGAGTATGGTCTGGCAAGTGGAAGAGATGGCAGAAACGGACTGCTTATACCGACACATTCACAAGCAAAAGGTTAATTGAATTGCTCCATTATTAATTCTGAAAATAAATATGCAACACTAGTCTCAAAACATTAGACCTAAGTCAAAGTTCTTTTTTTTTTTGCTCAGCTCAATTAGTGTGGTTTCATTAGTTATAGTGGTTTTAGCTCTATTAAAGATGAACCTTTAAAAGATTAATTTATTTTAAAAATTATATTGTTTTTTGACCCTTTAAAGGAGCATGTTATGGTCATAACATTGCAAATGACATTCTGATAAGCTATCAATCACTTAATGAGATTAAAGAGCAACTTAGCCAATGAAGGTGACAATTTCTTGACCTATTTAATGTGCAAAGGCCACCAAAAATATCCAGAACTGGGAAGCTCCCTTAGAAAACTACACTTCTTCCATTAAAAAATTATGTGAAGAAAATGGTGTTGTCTGGCCTATAGTCTCCTAGATATGTGAAAACAAATTGGTGAAATTGGTGAGGAATTTCAACTCTAAATAATTGTTTACTCCATATTATTTATTTAAATATTTCACTTTTATAAATGCAATTAGTTTTATAAATTGAATTGCTCTATTAATTTCTCACCTTAGTTTGTAAAAATTTACATTCACATATTATTTTTTATATGTGTGCTTTTTATTTCTTTTTTTACAATTAGTGTATGTTGCTATGCAGTACAGCATAGGGACATTTGGGGATTAGTATATGGTTGGAGCATGTCTTGATCATGTATATAGTACATAGAGTTTATATTCCTTGTGTCAAGTTGGTGCATGTACATAACACATCTTAATTCCTTTTTTCATGCTCATCCCGTTTCCCTTCTCTTTCTTCCCCTCACTCACCCTTTGATCTGCTTTTCTCTTTTTTTGTACATGTTTGCAAAACATAATGTTTATATTCCTTCTGTGTAGTTGGTACATGCATATAAACAACCTGATTCCTTTTTTATATCCTTTATCTCTTCCTTCTGTATCCTTCCTATCCATTTCTTCATACCTTTCCCCATGGTCAAATTATGAGTCTCCCAACTATTGCCTAACTTATACGTTAGACAATATGTTCAGTAGATTAGGCGGTCTAAATATCAGGACTTATAGGGGGAACAAAGAAAAGAATATCAGTACATTGTAGAGACATCTGCATTCTCATGCTCATCACAATAACACCCACACGACCAAAGCAAACTACATGTCCACTAACAGATAAATGAATAAAGAAACAATGGAATATTACTCAGTCCTGAAAAAGAATGATACCCCACCAGTTTCCATAATATAAATGAGATTTGAGGATGCTCTGCTAAATGAAATAAATCACATACAGAATGAAAAATATTACATGATTTCATTATGTAGAATCTAAAATCGTTCAAATAAACACAGAAGAAAATAGCCATTAACAGGGGCAGGTTTGTTTGGGGACAAAGAGGAGATTTAACTCAGAGGATATGAATTAGTAGATATGTAGGATAAATGGATGTAATTCACAACAAGAAGATTACAAGTAATAAATAATATTTCACAAAGAATTCCTGCTAAATGAGTAGCTATTAGCAGCTCTTGCCACACACGCATATGAACAAAAATGATTAACTATATGGTACTGGTTATATTAATTGCTAGAATGAGGTAATCTTTTTTATAATTATTAATACATATTATTTGTACAAAATAATGGTTTTTATAATGACATTTTTATACATGCATAAAATATGCTATGATTGTATCTACCTTTCCTATTTCCCTATCTTCATGGTCACCATTTTACTGTCTGCATGTTTTCTATAACATCAAGTTGTATATATTAAATATACGCAATGCAATTTATTTTTTAAAAAAGGTAATGTCTTGGCTTCTATGATTTTTTCTAGGTTAATTTAATCCACATTTTCCCTTGACCATGTACTTCTTCTTCCGGCTCTCTCCATTTTTCATAGCTTATCTTTATAGTCTTCCATTCCTATGCCTTTTCTTAAATTTTCCTTTCTCAGTGGAAAATTCTCTCTTTATCTTTTTACCTTCCATTTACACTCCTGTGACTTGCAATGCACATCTAAAATGCTACTTGACTCAGTTGACCATTCATCCACTCATGACACTTGGATTACAAAGACGAAGAAAATCCTTTCCCCTGTTCAATAAACTATTGCAGTTTAAAAAAGTGAAATATATGCAAATGTGAATAAAACAAATTCAATGCTTTTTTTATAAACAAAACATTATTTTCATGGATTATATCAAGTACATTTAATCAGGAGGATTTACTAACTAATCTCTAAAAGTTTTATTAAAATTAGAAATTCTTTGAAGTGTTACAAAGATGTTTTTCAATGTAGCTAGCAAGCAGATAGTCATATATTGTCCTAAATTAGATGGGTGTGATTTGACAGAGGTTGTCAGTGAGGACAGCATAACTCAATACATATCTGAGAAATCTATGATTAGAAATATTCCATTTAATTCATTCTTTTGTGATTAATGTTTGTATAGATATGTCATTACAGAGATGAATATTTGATAAAATTTAAGATCTAGGCTTTATAGTATATATTTGCAAATATATTTCTTTTCCCATATAACATCATTGCAATTCGTTGTACTACAAATTTACTTTGGTCTCTGTTTCCTATCTTAATTTGAAATTACTAGAAGTCATAATTGTTCACTATTATTACTTTGAAACAGTTCTTGTCAAAGTTACTTATCACATTTCTCTCTTCATTGTCTTCCTCTTGTGCAATCCTTCAGAGACAATTGAAACACTAATATAAATGATGCTTATTTTGATACTATTACTTCCTTTCCTTATTAGAAACTTTCTTACGATTCTTTACTCTCTGATTAATCTGTTTTCTTAACAATATATATTTTTAACAGCGAAAAGCAGTCTTGTTCCTTCTCCATCTCCACTTTTCTGTCTTACTTTTCTTCCTCTTCCTTTATAGTTCCAAAATTTCTTTACTCTTCTTCCTCTTTTTCCTTCTTGTTTTCCTCTTTCTCCCCCAGGACATGGTATCCCTTCTCATATATATAATATATAATTAATATAATCTTCATGGCGGATGATTCACAAAATATTAACATATTCTCATCTCCACATTTAAATATATAATTGCAATTTGATGTTTCCATGTTGGCATGTAACAAAAGTTTCAGCATTTACATGGTTAATAAATTGCTCATTTTCTCTCAAATGCATACTCAAAGCTCCATCATAGGCTGTCTCTTCAATTACAATCACTATCCATCTAGATTTTCATGCAACTTCTTGTTTCCCTCAAATTTTTCTATCCCTTCCCCATTTTCTGTGTCAAAATCATAACAAGTTTACATCAACTCTATCAATAAAGTTTCATTTTCATTTATTTCTTCTTTATACAATCTAAACTGCTGTAGTGTAATATTTTTCTATTTACATTAAACAATTGCATCTTTACTAATCTTATTTACATTGTTGCTTTTTCTCCAATTGTGTGTTGGCAGAATGATAGAAATTACTATGAGTAATTTAATTTTCTACCTCTTAAATGACTTGTCAGTGCAACTAGAAGAAAGAAATATTAAATCATGTCTATGACTCTAAATTGTTGGGGCATTGGCCAGAGGTATGTTTGAGACGGATATGCAAAAATAAGGGACTTTTGCAGCCACATGTCCAAAACCTCCCAGATCGCATGGTTAGAGATTAAAAGATTTCCTACAGCATCACAAGTTCCAACAGGATTCAAAATAACTTCCTTAAGTAATGAATGTTCCAGCCTTTGTTCTCCCCATATTCCAATTTATCATTTAAATTAGTCCCAAAGTCAGTCATTTAACACTCTACCCTGACCATTCCCTATTCTTCCCCTGTCCTTACATGAGTTCCTGCCCAGATGCCTTTTTTTTCTTTTTATCTTTGCTTCCTGGTTCTATCAATAAAAGTCCACAGAGGCTTCAGTTCAGGGCTGTCTTTATGAGACTTTCTCACACTGAGAGGTCTCAGTTGAGGGCAGCCTCTCTGGGCCTTCTTGGAGTTGGACTGGAAATTGACTCCAAATAATTTTTCATCCTTTGCACCATGCCACAGTCATAAATAGTGACACTTAATTTCCTAATTTATTTTTAAATTTCCATTCCAGCATTTTCTTTCCCATTTGGGCTACTACATACATTACTACCTATCTTCAAAGACATTAATAGCTAATTTATACTTTCTTTTCAAGGGTGTTTATATAGCAGGCTGTCTTCCATAATAAAGATAGAGATATGTCTGTCTCTAACACAGATTTTCATGGTATTCCAAGGTAATAAGTGTAAAGTTCCCTATAATCAAGTTTGTCAGCACCGCTTACGTAATGTGAAACTTTCTAATATACCACAGGGAATATCTGACACTATTCACTTTGCCCTGAAGGAATTAGAATTATGGGGACTCACTGTAATCATTATTATGGTTCCTACTATTCCTGTGAATAATAAGATTGTTGTTCTTTCTGTACCACACATCTCATGTGTGTGTGGGATAATTTGGGAGTTTGTAAGTAGGCTAACAACTTAGATACTGGCATAGATGCTGACTGAACAAATACATTTTTGTCATAACATCCATTTTTCAGTTTAATAAATAACCATCTTCTTTTCTACATCAGTGTCTCTGTACATGGCTTTCCTCCAGCTAAATGTTATTTGTCTCCTTTTGTGTAACATGCTTAACTCCACTTAGGTCTGAGCTTAAGGTTAATGTCTCTGATAGCCTTTATCTATCAATTTTAGCCTAATCCAACAATCCAAAGTTACCCTTTTATTACTTTTTTGCTACTTTAGTTTTTTTCTGTATCAAAAATTACTTTGAGTTTTTAAAGATCTTAGAATTCATGGTCTGTGAAAAGCAAGCAACTCAATATTGTGAAAGATTATATAAATTACTGTAAATGCTTAATATAAGTTTATCAATTTCATTTCAATTCCAATTGAATTCTGAATATATGTTAGTCATAATATAAATTTAAAAAATTGAGGACAGAAAATTACTAAAAATATATCATTTATTTAGAATTTTATATAACATAAATTTGTCAATATATTTCTGAAGTGTTAGTGATAAACTTGTTTTCTACAACCAAACACTGGTTGTAGAAAAAAGAATGATTCTTTTTAAAAAATTAATATTGCTGCAATATATACAGGAAATTTTACAATTATGAGATTGAGTCAAGTTTTGTTATGTGCTAATAAAATTTAATAATTCAATTATAACCCATGTCTTTAATTAAAATTAAATTGTTTTCTAAAGAAGAAACATTGGTTATGTAACTACTTTTGAAGTGAAATAAGAATCAATATGTGTCTTTGGTTGTAATTATTTTAATGAATGGGTACTAACATAGATTTATATTTTATTCTTACAAATGAGTAAATGCTATACTCAGCAAGAAAATTTAAATTGTGAATATTTGACACGTGCATTTTATATAAAATGATAAATACCATATTTTACTATAATTTTTCCTGTACAAAACTACTGTCAATTAGCCAATAAGAAATAAGAGTTGTGGAAAAAATTCACTGTTGGGTATTTATTCGTTTGCCTTTAAATTGAAAATGGTTAGATTAAAATGTCAGTTGTGAGCTTAGATCTTCAGTACAATCAAAACTGGAAAGAAACTTTGTCTTCATGTAGTTCACTTTGTAAAATAATTATTCCCTATCCTAGAATAATTTGATTTCTTCTCAATTAATACATCTTAAAGCAAATTTGAATGTTAATCTAAAGAAAATTGTCTTGTATATTTTCTACTATGTATTTCTTAGTAATGATTAGCCTGCTTACCAAAAATATTGAGATAAATTAGTTTATTAACAGACTTAGTATTGTAGACCTATTTTCTCTGGGTAATATTTTTGTTTAAAATTCCTTCCTCTAACCAAAGTCTATTTGTAAGTAACATTTCATAACTAGATAATTAAACAGAATCTTATTTGTAATATAAAGTATAAAAGTTTATCATACCATTACTAAAGCATTCTGTTCTGTTAATAATTAAAGATTGGTTATATTGATAGATAAATCCTGTGTTACTGTAATAGGAAGTTCTTAGAACATTTAGAACAGTTCTTGATTTCTAATAAGATTTAAATTGTTTAAAAAAGTTTTATACTAGTTTGTTTCTCACTGAACTATGCATCTGAAAATGTAGTTAATTAGCTGTTCTGACAATTTTTCAATATTCATGAGTTAATATTTTAGCTCATTAAAAATTCATGTTTATGCTAAACATCTTAAGCAAAAATTAAAAATCATTTGACAAAAATATCTTAGAAGATTCTGGTGAGTAAATTTATTCAGGGCAGATTTGGGATTTTTTAATGCCATTCATGTTCTTCCTGTTACAATAGTGTATTCACTTCTATATATAGGACATAGAAAAGTCACATGTGAATAAGTGGAATTAAAATATACTGATTTTGCTCTCCTACCACCATATCACTATGTTAACATAATAATTTGACTTAGTTTTGTCATGATTAATATCTAGGTTTATATCCAAATGTTCTCTAAATGTATTAATATGGAAAGAAATTAAATTACTACAAGGTAAAGAATCATTTTATACACTGACTAACATAAGGAAAATGTTTCTTTCTACTCTGGGTATATTTAAATTGTTATAAATATTTTTAGAATATTATGAATCAGACACTATAAGCATTTTCTTATCAATATGTAACAAAATTCCTAAATGTAAGTGCTATATTTATCACTATTGCACACATTTGGAAACTAAGATTTTAAAAGTTTACATTAAGTATACATGTTAACAATGGAATATTTAGATAAGCTTGATTTCCACAGCATTCTGATTATGGAGCTACTGTCAAATGGAGAAAAGGTTGGCAGTGCCTGGGCATCACAAGGATGTGTACTAAGTAAATTGTTAAAGTGAATACCTACCCTTACTGGTTTAGAGATTTAAAGAATATTTAACCTGTTAAAGGAATATAAATTGAAAATGGCCTATTAGCTGTTTTTTATGACATCACTCAAGGTATATTTTAAAATTTTAGAGACATATGCCCTAGTGCCCTCTGACAAATTAATAATTTTCCAAAGAGTCCATTTTCCCTGAGGTATGATTTAGGAAAAATAAAAAAAATAATTAGGGAGCCAATTGTTTATTGATTTATCCTTTAAGATTCTCCCAGGATATAATTCCCTGATTATGACCACTGGTCTTCTGCATTATTTCTTGTATTAAGGATTTATATACCTGTGCCTCAATATGTAAAATCAAGCTTTGGGTTAATTCCAGGGTCTAATGAGTGACATATGTATTTAGTGTCTATGCTTTCCCTAAGGTGTTAACATTTCCTAAATTTGTGATTTTTACTATCCCGAGAGTAGAGATCTGTTTTACTTAATAGAATGTATTTTGTGTGGCATCTTAATCTGTTGTGCTATTTTTATCTCAACAAAGTCCTTGATGATGAGTAAACGCCAATTCTTTCATAAATATGTCTTACCATTTTTATCATTGTATAAGTAAACTGTCCTCTGCTCAACAAAACTGGAAAAGTTAAACCACAGAGAAAAAATATATTTTAGATACTTGTATTTATTTATTTGTTTAAGCAAAACATTTATTGGTACATTTTAGATATACATAATGATAGCACTCATCATAGGGAATTTACACTTATACATGATATTTACATTTATAATAGGTTATATGGGTTACAATTTATTATAATATCATATCTTTGGTTACCATGAATAGGTGAAAAGTAGACAAAATATGTGAAATTAATGTTTTTAGGTATTGATCAGATATTATGGGTCAATAATCCTTAAGAAAAAGTCAGCACACCATGAAAGGCTCAAGTTCCAGCTGGCTTTTGTTCTAGAAGAACATCTTTATTGACACCAGCACAGAGAAGCAAAGAACAAACATAAAGTAAAAGTTATATTTTCCCATTGAAGTAGAATGCTAAACTGTTTATAAGAATGGCAGGATTTGAACAAAAAATATGGTGGCTCAGGAGTCTGTACAAAAATTATTTATAAGATTTTGATAAGAGGTAGTCTTCAACATTCAAAAAATGAGACACTGTGAGACCTAGCAGAGATCATCTGGTATTTGGTTGAGAAATGAATGTGAGAAACAGTTAATAGATATGTCTAGAAATATTGCTAGTTCAATCCAGCCAAAGTACAGAGCCTTCACTGAGCACCTCAGACATTCTGTTGTGATTGCGAGATTCTTTCTTATTACACTACTTTTTCCAGAAGCAAAATGATAAACTTAGTCACAGGTAGGAATTGTATAGATTATTGACCCTGAGCCAAACTGATAAACCCTCAAGTATTGTGCTTTGAGTTACCAGATCCCATTTAGTCAATTACAGACAAAACATCTGATATAAATTGGCCCACTTGCTCATCCATCTATCATTTATTATTTGTTCCTGTCTTCGCTATCATTCTTCTAATTCACTTTGACTCTCATATTTTATGAGATTAACATTGTTACTGTATAGTTTTTAAAATATAATTTGGCATTTATCATCACAAAAATGTTTTAAATGCATTGTTTTTATATAGAGAATGTAATGTTAAATTCTCTAATTTACAAAAGTAACATCGATTCCTCTCTTATATCCTGGTAGAATCTTTGCTTCTATGTGTGGGGAAACAACATACCAAACACTATCGAACAAAGAAAAAAAAAATGAAACAGCACAAGTGGAGAAGATTCCTGAAAA
>NW_004624783.1:16593423-16617454 GCF_000247695.1 Heterocephalus glaber
TACAAGTTCTAGGGGCTCCTAGAGATTTCTTAGTATTTTCTCTGTAGATGATCATTTCATCTACATATAAAGATTTTGTTTCTACTTTGCCAATCATATACTAATTGTGTTTTTTTAATTGCCAGACTATTTTGGTTTGGGCCTATGTTTCAAAGTATAATGGACATGAAGAGTAGATGTATCTGCCCTTGTTTCCCACCTTAGGGAGAAAGGATTGTATCTTCTCCATTCATATAAGGCGTTCTCACTGGAAGTATGGAGTACATGTCTTTGATCTGTTGAGAACGTTCTGTTCTACTTCTAGTCTCCTGACAGCTTTTATAATGAACAGCTGTAGAATTTAGTCCAATACCTTTTCTCCAACTACTGACAGGATCATATGACTTTTTCCTTTCCTTTGTTAAAATGATGACTTTTGGGGATGGATCTTCCAATGCTGAACCAACACTGCCATCACCTGATCCTAAGTGAGTATTTAGAGAAATTAAATATAGTTTCAGCCACTACCCAGTATTATATTGGCAGTGCATTATGTAACAATTGCAACATTCAAACTCATGTTCTAGTTAAATGTCAATTAGCATGTTTAGATATTTAAACTCACATAATAATGGTACTATGTAAGAGTTCTAGAACTATAGGCTACTGTACTTTGGAATATTTTCAAAATCTGATGTATCCAAAGGCAGACATGTTTCAATTTTAGGCTATTTCGAGTAAAAAAATTGACAATGGCTCATTGAGCTGTCTTGTACATCTGCTCTTGGAAAAGTTCTATCTGTCCCTTAACTCTTAGAATGATATAAACTTTGTATAAGTTAGGGTTCACTAGAAGAATAGAGTTAATATAATAGTATAATATATATATATATGATTTATTAGTAGGTTTACAATGGCTGTCTGTGGAATCTGCAGTGAAAATGAAAAATGGCTATGTATCTGCTGAAGAGTTAAAGGATCAAGTTAAAAGTGAAAGGCCTGTAGATCACTGAAGAGTGTGGTGTGAGTCTCTGTACTGAAAAGCAGGAGAATTGGAAGGCTGAAGAGTCTGTGCTAGAAGGTGGAAAGAACTGGTGATGAATATCCAAAAGCAACAACAAAGACCAGAGCCCTCCGATAGCAAAAGGGAAGGTGTCCGTCTTCTTTCCTTTTTTATTCTGTCTAGGTTACAAGCCTATTGGTTGTTTCCAGTCATATCAGGGGAGGGTCTTTTCTCCTCAGTTCCTGGCCTACCTGTCAATCATGTACAGACACATCCAAAACTGTGCTCCACTAATCTGCTAGGCATTTCTGATTCAAACTGATATCAAGTTGACTATCACAAACCTGTAACTCAGTTGCCCAACTATTTACGGTCTTGTAAATTGTAATCCAAAAGTTATGCTGATAGATTTTCTGCTATTTTCAAGTTAGGAGTTAAGCAGTTTCCACAAAAACAATCATAAAGTTGGGCAAGTTTTACAAAAACAACCATTTGAGCACACTGAGTATCAACCAAAGTTTTACAAGTAATGCAATAAACATTTTTTTTTTCTTGAAAACTGCTGAACAAGGTGAAAAAGCAGTAGGAAACTATGATATTCTTGTTGAGTCTATTCCTCCCTGTTTCTCTCCATCTCCAACTCTGTCAATACAGAGGTTCTTATATGTAGTGGATCACACACATAGTGAAAATAGACAAAAATTTTTTGTCACCATCAGAAAATGACTCATTCGATTTGTCCTGGAGGAAGATATTAACATCTAGTCCTACCATTGATGGAAGTGACAATCTTGGTGTCAAACAGGAGAAACCAGCAAGGCTACATACCTGAGGATGCTATCTTTGTGAGAGAAAGAATAACCTTGGCTGACACTGTGTGCACAGTGAAGAGAAGTAAGATGCATATCTGATCTCTAGATAAAGTTTTAAAAAGTAACTATATACAGTACAAACTATCAACACAGAAATTTGAAAGATATGATAAAATATTATGTAACAAATTAAGACAATGAAGAAGCAACAAATCTAAAAAGAGAAAATATATAGAAAATGATTAACAAAATGATAAGAACATATCTAAATATTCCAATAGCTATTTCAAATGTGAAAGTTTTAATTATTAAATTCACAAGTTAGAGATTATCAGAATAGATGAAAAGGCAAGATCTAACTATATACTGTCTATAAAAGACATGCATTAGATTAAAAAAAGCAAATGGATTGAAGGAAAAACATGGAAGAAGATATACCAAACCAAAGGAACATATAAAAGAGCTAGGATTTCTCTTCAGTATCAGTCAAAATAGATATAATGTCACTATATGTAGACAATAAAGATATCCTATACATAGACCATAATAATCATACCTAGAAGAGTGACATTTCATAAATATTATTCAGTTAATTAAGGAGATAGGATAGTTATAACTATTCACACTTAATAAAGTCTCAAAGTGTAGAAGAAGTTGATGAAATTAAAAGAAGAAGAAGCAATTCAACAAAAAACGTTGTTTATGTTAATATTCCATTCCTGGTTTTAATATTTTAATATTCATTCCATTTATCCAATTTAATATTCCATTCTCGATAATGACAAAATAACTGGGAGTAAATCATCAAGAATACTAGAAAAACACTATCAATGACCTGACCTAGTTGACACGTGTAGCATGCCTTACCCAAGAAAAGTTTTTTTTAAGAACTCATAGAGTGTTCTCCAGAATACATCATGTACTAAGCTATAAAACATATCTGAATATGTTTGAAATAATTTTAATATTTGATATTCCCAAATATTTGGAAATTAAATAAAACACTTCTGAGTAACCCATGCCAAGGGGGAAAAAAAAAAACATGAGAAATAAAGAGAATTTTGAATTAAACAGAAAAAAGGCAACAGTCAAATTTTTGAAATGGTTATAGCTTTAATATTAAAAGTCAGTTTTTCAAAAGTGACTCTTTTTTTCAAATGAATTTCAAAGCAAAAATTTAATTACATATTTATGAAACTAGAGTGTTAAACTAAACCCCAAACAAGAAAAAGGAAAGAAATAAAACAGAAATCAATCAAATAGAAAAGAGAAAAATATTAGAAAAAATTAGATTATCCAAACACTGGTTATCTGAAAGATTAACAAAACTAATTAACTTTTTTCTAGACTGAAGTAGAAAATACAGAAAAAAATTGTAATTATTGAAATTAGAGGTAAGACTACTGATTATATAGTAATTAAAACAATGCCATGTGAACATTGTAAACATTGAAGAAAATAAATTGAGTAATTTTGATAAAATGAAAAAAATACTACTAGAAGGAAACAAATTTACTAAATCAATTCATTAATAAATAGCAAAATAAGACTACATAATTCATTCAAAAGTTAAATTAGTCATTAAATCCTCCCACAAAGAAAACCACAGATGGTTCACTTGGTGAATTCTTTCAAATATTGAATAATAAACAACAACAAATCACCAAAGCATTGTAAGCAAATAAAGAAGAGGTGAAAGTTTCACAATTAAATCATTGTAGGTGAATATTACTGACACTATATCCAGATAAATAAATTTCAGGAATATAAACCTTCTGCCTAAAGTTTATCAGGTATATCATCCCCAAGTTCCTAATAATATATTAAAACAATTCATCCATCAACGTATAGCAGGTATTATGCACTACACTGAGTGCAAAATTGATTTAACATCTGAAAATCATTCACAATAAAAGAAAGGACAAAAACACATCCCAATAGGTGCAGAGAAAGCTTTCAACAAATTCAATATTTATTCCTGACTAAAAAGCAGCAACAAGAAAAACAAACTTCCCTGCATATTAGTAGTAGTGGGAACCTTTCCCAATTAATAAAGGATATTTGTGAAAAATCAAAAGCCTTCATTTGATTCAAGTGCAAAAAAATCTGATTTCTTTACTCTTAAAGTTAGAAACAGGAAGGAGGTTCTCACCTCTGTGACCCATCATTTTACTTGAGGTTTTAGCCAGTGAATCAAAGAAAAAAGAAATAGTGTACATATTGAGAGAATATACAAAAATCACTTATCTGTAAATGATAGAATCTTGTGTGCAGTTAAATCCAAGTAATTAAAGAAAAAACTTATATCATAGAATATAAGATTAATTTGCAAAGCTCAAATACATTTATTTCTACATACCAGAAAGAAATAATTCAAAAATAATATTAAGAAAAATTATACTTATAATAGAATAAAATATCTAGGAATGAATTTAACAAAAAAGTCCAGGGCTTATAAACAGAAAAGATAAAATATTACTGAGAAATATTAAAGATCTGAATAAAAATTTATGTTTTGGAAGGTATGATATTGTCACAATAATAATCTGTTTTCATTGTGATCTAAAATTCATTGCTAAACTTATCAAAATTCCAGCAGGATTTGGTTTTAATAGAATCTGGTGAACTGATCCTAAAGTCTTAGAGAAATTCAAAAGATACAAAGCCAAAACAATTTTGAAAATGAACCATTATCAACAAACTGTCTTGTTTTAAAACTACTATAAAGGCACAGAAAAGAGACAATTTAATATTGGGGCAACTGTTGTAGTATGAGCAATTACATGTAATTAAAAATTCAGAAATAAAATTTCTGTATTTTGGATAAGCTCAAATGTGATGGAATAATTCCATGGGAAAATTCCATTCTCCAAATGGTATTGGGGATAATTGTATTTCCATGAGCAAAGCTGGGGATGGGTAGAAAGAAAGTGAGTGAGAGGAAATGGAAGAAAGGAAGGAAGGACAGAAGGAAGAAGGGAAGAAAGAATGGCCAGATTATAAGAAAAAAACAACAAAAAAGAAACCTGAATGTTTAATCTCATACATGTAAATCAATACAAAGTTGATCAATAGATTAAAATGGAAGCTCTAAATCTATAAAACTTCTGGAAAATGAAATATAGGAGCTTTTTACCCATGTTGCATTCTACTATGTTTGACAAGGGATATGAATCCAGAATACATAAAGAACTCATTCAAGTTAATAATAAATAACACAATTTTTTTAAATGGGTAAAATGATTTATTAGAAATTTTACAGAATAAAATATACAAATGCCTAATTAATATATAAAAAGGTACTCAACATCATCAGTGATTATAGAAATACAAATTAAAAATATGTGGCATATAAGCTGCAAAAAGATCACAAGTAGTATTATTGACAAGCATATGTGCAAATTTAAATCCTATAATACTGATACAAATGTAAAATGATGCAGCCTGGAAAATAATTGGCATTTTGTTGAAAGTCAAAAATAAATTCAACACAAAACTTAACAATTACACTTTTTCTTTTTTGGTACTGGGGATCGAACTTGGGTCCTTGTGCTTGCAAGTCAGGTGGCAGAACGACTGAGCTAAATCCCCAGCCCAACAATTACACTTTTAAGATCAAAAAGAAATAAAAGTACATTTTCCACACGAAGTCATGTGTGCAGATATTCATAGAAGTACTTTTCAAGATAACAAATTAAAAATGTGGCATAACCAGGCAATTGAATCTTATTTAGCAATAGGAAGGATCTAACTGATAATACACTGCACCAAACTGGCAAATCAAAACATTGTAGAGGCAGCCAGACTCAAAAAGATTAAATACCGTAAGATTCCACTGACACTAATGTTCATTAAAGGTAAATTATGATTCTAGACACAGATTATTTGTTGTTTAGATGGGGCTTTGGGAATGGGGATTAATTAAAAGTTTGTTCAAGGCAACTTGTTGATAAAATGAAATGTTTTAACTGGATTATGGTAATAATTGCACAACTCTGTAAATTTACGAAGAAAATATTTATTATATTTTCTTTAAAGGAAATACATTATGTGGTATATAAATTATAAAGATGTTTTTAAAAAATTACTGATGAACTACAGAATAAAAAATGTTCAGACACAGAATATATGTGGTGTGGCCAATTAAACTAGTGAGGTATGGGGAATCAGTTGGCAAAATTGACATTCTTGTCACTGGTCCCAAATCCTGAACCAGTATTGACATCATAAATACAATTTTTAGAATTATGGCACTTTTCTCAAATCCCCAATAGATGACCAAAATGTTTTCTTCAACTTAAGTCCACAAGTTGTAATTACCTATTAATCAGAAGCAATTTGTCCTCCTAGGTGTGGATGAATTTTCTTTCTTTGAAAAGTAATAGATCTGCTATCTCTTTTGACTTTAATCAATTCTCTTTTCTTGTATAACCCATCAGAACAACAGCTCAACACCCAAGATGCACTTTTACGAATATTATCTCTTTGTCCCTCTTAGGCTTATTGCCTTATTGCCTGCATACACAGCAGCTCTGTTGTGCTTTACAGCAGCCATATTGTATTCTTTTGGCTTCTAGCTATTTTTTGTCACTCAATATATTTTTTCTCTATATAGCTGGAGTAAGTTTCTAAAATGCTAATCTGCTTATATTCTTCACAAGTAAAAATTATTCTTCACAAGTAAAAATTTCTCAGTGTCTATGATTGCAATTATTATACATTCCAATTTTGTTGACATGGCTAAAATACTATCTATGCCTACTTGTGTCATGTATCACCTCATGCCAGCCAAGCTTAAGTTAGAATGGGTTATGCTCTTATTTGCACCAAATTGTGGTTATTTTCTCTGCCAGAAACACTAACTTTATTGTTTCATCTAATATTTCCACTCTTTTCTCAGCTTACTTCACCTCAATAATTTCTAACTGCTCCTTTAGAATTAGGAAAGATATTATTTTCCCTAGCAAGCCTTCTTTGAAGTCCCTCCAAATAAAACCTTCTGCTAGACATGCCTATAATTTTTACCCATTGGGCAGTCATGCCTCTCCAAAGCATTGCACATAGCAGATACTAAATATTTAATGAATGAATGAACGTAAAAATGAATGAAATATTAAATATGGTGACAATATTTTAATTGAGTGAAGTTTAATGTGAACCCCTGTGGAACTTAGTATATTGATTAAAGTATGTGAATGTTTCACAGCTGTAGCTGACTTCCTATGATTAAAATCATAAATTAAGAAATTTGCTGACAGTCAGTGTTCAATCACCTCCCCCTAGTGATTACCTAATTTGCTTCTCAAATTTTCTCCTCTAACACTCCCTCAAACAATAGGTTGAGTAAACAGATGAACCTTGAACTGAACTCTGTAGGTCATTTAGATTATTTCAATGTAGAAAAAGACAATTTCAGAGTTTAAAAATTCACGATCTTATTTCATTTGTAAGTGTATCTCTGTGAATATGAATGAAATAATTTCATTAAATTTTTCTCATCTTAGATAAAATATCCATCATATGGTTATCCTAATCAATAACTTACATTGATATGACAGATAACTCAGAGCTGGTATTTGTGTATATTCTTTATAACTAATAAACATACTCTGGATAAAAAGTCATTAAAAGACGATGAGCTCAGGAGTAAATTTCTAGTGTAATATGTTCTAATTCTTATACCTAAGGTGTTTAATAAGTCTGGAGTAATTCATCTAGAATGCTAGTAGAATGAATTCAAATTAATTACTACTTTTATGGAGGAAATGATAGTTTATTATAATTATACAATAAATAAATTTTATGTTAATATAAAATCTGGACACATAATAAAATTTGAGAACAATGTGTGTGTCTATTTGTAGGGACTAAGTAGTGGTTTGTACTGGCATAGATATTTCCAATTGTTTTTGTTTTTTAAAATTCTTTTATTGGTAAATTTTAGGTATACAAAACATTTACATTTATCATTGGGTGCTTGTACCTGTACATGATTTATCTTGATTCTTATTTTTTCCCCATTACCTGTGCACCCTTCCCTATTTATATAGACTTTGTTTCCACTTTTTTTCTTTTCTCATAATTTTTCCTTTCCCTTATTTCCTTTCCCCTTCCATTCCAGCCACCCCTAAACCTTTGGACTTTTTCTTCCTATTTCAAATTATCAATTATTCATTTTAATCCTTTTAATCCTTAATTAAACTTTCAGTTTCTCATACTAAAGGAACTATTCGGTATTTACACATGTATGTCCTACTTATTTCACCTAAGAGTATGGCCTCAATATGCATCCATTTAGCTATAAATGACCCTAGTTTCTCATTCTTTATGGCTGAGTAGTACTCCATTTTATAAAATAAACCCACATCTTCTTTATCCAGTTTCCAGTTGATGGGCACTTGGGCTTTTTCCAAGCTTTAGCTATTACAAACTGTGCTGCTATAAATATGGGTGGACATATATTGCTCTGGTATGATTCTTTTAATTCTTTTGGGAAGATACCCAGCAGGAGAATAGCTAGGTCAAATGGGACCTCTAGTCCTCGTTGTTTGAGGTGTCTCCATATTCATTTCCACAGTGGTTGCACCAGTCTGCACTCCTACTAACAATGGAGAAGGGTTCCTTTCTCCCCACACCCCCACCAGCATTTGTTATTGGATGATTTCTTGACAGCAGCCATTCTTTGTGGGGTGAGGTGGAATCTTTGTTGTTTTCATCTGCATCTCTTGAATGACCAGTGATGTTGAACAGTTTTTCATATATTCATTTGATGCTTTTACTTCTTTGTCTGAGAAATGTCTGTTTATTTCAGATGCCCATTTTGAATTGGGTCTTTGAATTTGGGCGGGCCTGATATTTTTCAGTTCTTTATATATTCTAGGTAGTAGTCCTTTGTCTAAGGTACAGCTGCTAAAATTTTTTTCCCACATTGTAGCTTGTTTCTTAGCTCTGTTGGTGGTTTCTTTTACAGTGCAGAAGCTTTTTAATAACATGAGATTCCAGTTGTTGATTCTTTGTGCTAGTTCCTGTGCTACTGAGGTTTTGTTCATAAAGTCTTTTCCTATGCCAATGTCTTCAGGAGTTCTACCTAACTTATCTTCCAGCAAGTTTAGTGTTTCTCTCTTAATGTTTAGATCTTTAATCCACTTCAATCTTAGTGTAGTGCATGGTGATAGGTATGGGTCTAATTTTAATCTTTGGCATGTTGAAATTCAGTTTTTCCAACACCATTTATTAAATAGGCTACCTTTCCTACAATGAGGGTGGTTGGCTCCTTTGTCAAAGATAAGGTGGCTGAGTATGTCTGAAGTTGTTTCTGCATGTTCTAATCTATTCCATTGATCCTTGGCTCTGTTTCTTTGCCAGTACCATGCTGTTTTTATCACCGTAGCTTTGTAGTATAGCTTCAAGTTGGGTATTGTGATACCACCAGCCATGTCTCTGTTGCCTAGAATTGCTTTTGCTATTTGAGGTCTCTTCTGGTTCAAAATGAATTTTTTTTTTATTGTTTTCTCTAGCTCTGTGAAGAATATTGTTGGTATTTCAATCGGCATTGCATTAAATCTATATAGCAGTTTTGGAAGCACGGTCATTTTCACTATATTGATTCTTCCTACCCAGGAACAAGGGATGTCTTTCCATTTTCTTATATCCTTCTTGATCTCCGTTTTCATGGTGCTCTAGTTTTCAGTGTACAGGTCTTTTGCTTCCTTTGTTAGGTTGATTCCTAGATATTTCATTTTTTTGGATGCTATTGTAAAAGGAATTGTTTCCCTAATTTCTCTCTCAATGAGTCTGTTATTTGTGTATAAGAAGGCTATTTTTTTGTGAGTGTTGACCTTGTATCCAGCTACTCTACTGAATTTGTCAATTAAGTCTAGAAGTCTTTTGGCCAAGGTTTTTGGGTCTTCTATGTAAAGTATCATATCATCAGCAAATAATGAGAGCTTAACTTCTTCCTTTCCTGTCTTTATTCCTTTTATTTTTTTCTCTTTTCTAATTGCTGTGGCTAATGTTTCCAGAACAATATTGAACAGGAGTGGTAAAAATGGGCATTCTTGTCTTGTTCCTGATTTTAGCATGACAGTTTTCAATTTTGGAATATTTAGTATGATGTTGACTCTTGGTTTTTCATAGGTAGCCTTATTCAGGTTGAGAGGAAGACCTTTTATTCCCATTTTCTGTAGGGTTTTTATCATGAATCGGTGTTGGATTTTGTCAAATGCCTTTTCTGCATCCATTGAGTTGATCATATGGTTTTTGTCCTTGACTCTGCTAATATAGTGTATTACATTTATTGATTTACGAATGTTGAACCATCCTTGCATCCCTGAGATAAATCCAACTTAGTCAGGGTGTATGATCTTCTTGATGACCCTCTGTATTCTGTTTGCCAGTATCTTGTTGAGGATTTTTGCATCTATGTTCATTAGGATGATGTGCCTGTAGCTCTCCATTTGGGTTGGGTCTTTCCCTGGTTTTGGAGTCAAAATAGTAGTTGCTTCCAGGAATGAATTTGGAAGCCTTGTTTCCCTTTCAATTTCCTTGATGAGTTTAAAGAGTAATGGCGATAGTTCTCTAAATGTCTTGTAGAATTCAGCAGTGAAGCCATGAGGACCTGGGCTTTTCTTTGTTGTTAAATTTTTTATTACATTTTCCATTTCGCTCATTTTAATTGGGATGTTTAGAATTTCTACATCTTCTTCATTTAACTTTGGCAATTCATATATATCTAGGAATTTGTCCATTTCTTCTGTGTTTTCCTTTTTATTCGAGTACAGGTTCTTGAAGCAAGTACTGATGCTGCTCTGAATTTCTGCTGGGTCTGTTGTGACTTCACTTTTTCATTCTTTTTTTTTCTTCCTTTTTTGGGGATTGAACTCGGGTCCTTGTGCTTGTGCAGCAGGTGGCCAAACCACTGAGCTAAATCCCTGTCCCCTTTTTCATTCTTAATTACATGGATTTAAGCCTCTTTTTTTTCCTTTTTTTGATTAGGCTTTTTTTTTGTACATAATGCAGATTCCTCCAGTAAATAAAATGATGCTAAAGTGATGCTGCAGTAAGAGTTTCAGTAGTGTTGAAAATAGAAACAGATTCAAATAATACCTTGATATATATTTATCAGTGAGAGTAAGGTAAAATAATCCTGTATTCCAGGAACAACAAAGATGAACAGCAAAGCTCCAGTATAAGCTAAGAGCAAAGGATGGAATAGTTTTTCGTGCTATAATACCGCAAAACTGTGATCTATTTTTTTCTTTCCTGGTTCTGATCATGGAATTAACAGACTTTGTACTGAGCTACACCTCCAGCCCTCCTTTTTATTTAACTACATTCATTCATTCAGAGGCAAGATCTCACTAAATTGTTAAACTTCCCAGGCTAGGCTCAAATTTATACTCCTCCTTCCTCAACCTTCCAGAGTGCTGAGATTACATGTGTCCCACCACATGTGACTTGATCTTATACTTCTAACCTCTGTAACTATGGTAGTAATGAGTTTCTGAAGTTTAAGCCAACCAGTGGAGAGTGTTGTATTTGTTTACAGCAGGCCAAGCAAATTAATACTCTGATTAAATATCAGGGCTGTTTTGATACATACTGAAAATGACTGATGAAGATTTTAGCTCAACTCTAAATAATTTAATCAATGAGGTGTTAACTCAAAAATAAACAAGCATCGTTAACTTTATCAATCCTCATGCAACAATGTGAGGTACACACAAATCTTCTGTAAGTGATTTTTAATCAAAATGTCAGAATAGTAGTAGGCAAATGTCAGAGGAATCAAAAACCAAATGAATTTATAAAAGTGTCTAATAATCTTGAAGACAGACTTATACTAAGTGACTTTACTAATCTAATTTCTCTCCCTAATTCTGCTCATGAAACCCACTACCTTTTGTTAACATTTTTTGCTTTTCTTTTTTTTCTTTTTGCTCCAAACTCTCATTATCTGTTGACATACTAGACAGCTAATTTTTGTTTGCTTAGTTTTGTGTGTCTTCTGCTACTAAAATGAAAGCACAGTATCACAGCAATACATGTGCACCCATGTTTATAGCAGCACAGTTTGTAATAGCTAAAGCTTGGAAAAAGCCCAAGTGCCCATCAACTGGAAACTGGATAAAGAAGATTTGGTTATTTTATAAAATGGAGTACTACTTAGCCATAAAGAATGAGAAACTAGAGTCATTTATAGCTAAATGGATGCATATTGAGGTCATACTCTTAAGTGAAATAAATAGGACACACATGTGTAAATATCAAATAGTTTCTCTGGTGTGAGAAACTGAAACTGTAAATAAGGATTAAAAGGATTAATAATGAATAATTGATACCTTGAAATAGGAAAAGGTCCAAAAGTGTAGGGGTGTTGGGAGAGGAAGGGGAAAGGAAATAAGGGAATGGAAAAATAATGAGTAAAGAAAAAAAAAAGGAAACAAAGTCTATGTAAATATGGATAGATGGAGGGGGTGAAGGGAGGACAGGTAATGGGGAAAAAAAGTAAAAACCAAGATAAATCATGTACAGGTACAAGCACCCTATGATAAATGTAAACTGTTCTTCTATTTTATCATTTAAAATTAGAACACAGGCTTGCACTTACTGAATGAATAAAGAAAATAGATATTGAATGAATGTATTGTAACATACTTGAAACTAATATATATTTGTAATCTCATTGTTTTCAACTTCCTTTGCTTAATATCATCTTTCACTTATCTGATTAACATCCTATAATTTATTATAATTCAGAAATTTAAAAATTAGTGTAAATATTCTGAATTCTTTCCTATTACTATTACTAACTTCTGAGGACTTGAAATAGTATCTTATTTTCTTTGATTTGATGATAACAATTTTACAAAATGTGAGCCTAGAGAAATGGTCTTACTGAATTTTGAAACATAAAAGGGCAAAAGGTTAATTCTGAATTGAGATTTTCTATTTCCAGTTCTGGCCTCTATCCATGTGCTTGTGTGCCTTTGCACAAGGAAGTATCCTGGTGGCAGGATCAGAAGGTAGATTGAAGGCAGGTCTACCTAGGCTTCCATCATGTGGTTCAAAACTAATCAAACTTGTTTGGATTATCTTTTAGGGCTCCTTGTAGTAGTACACCGAACTATTCTCAAGCTACAATGAGAGATTTTATAAAAATGCAAATGAATGAAAATTGATCCAATGTCTAGGCAATATAGTCCAGCTGTGAATCTCAAGTCATTGCTTTCAGAATTCATTTGTTGTGGCTTTTACTATTACTTAGTGAACATGTTTTCCATATAGGTACATCTCAAAGTAATTTTTTTTTTTTTTTTTTTTCTACCGGGGATTGAATTTGAGTCCTTGCATTTGCCGGTCAGGCGGCAGAACCATTGAGCTAAATTCGCGGTCACAAAGTAATGTTAATGTCATTATTCAGCATAGTACAAGTACACTACTAAACAATTCATAGACTGCTTTTGCCAGCAAGGCCTGTTTGCTAAGAGAATCAGAGCCTTTTCACAGTATCTGTGGAAGTATTCGGATGCTTATTATGAAAGACAACTACACTGAGAACAGATTTTAATTCCTTCAACAAAGTCAGTTTATAACCCGTTCCCACTACAAACCATGACAGAACTTTGTAGATATTTCTATCACAACTTGTGCATGTTCAGAGGGGATTATTTGTTCACATGTTTGCTTTTTTCCTGAAACTAAACTACTGGAAAATATGAGTGTATGCTTTTTACATTTTTTCCTCAGAAACCTATATATCTGGTCAGTATTGGTGCTTACTGAATGAAAATTCTGTCTTGATTGAAATAGTGAATAAACAAATACATGAGGTAAGCTGACTAATATAATGTCAGCACTTATTCTCTGTAGGACGTGAAGAAACGTCGCTTCTTTACAAAGTCATTGTAACTGTGCACACGTGCTACACTTTAGAGATTATTGCTAAATAAAGATCAAATTAATTTTGTATTTCCCCAGAGAATATAGAAAATTTAATCTCAAAGACGTGTTGTTGCCTTGAAGGGAGAAGATAGGTTTTAATCAGTAAAGAGGAGAAAAAGAGTAAAAAATCTAATCCTTACCTTAGTTCCAAGCTAAATAATTTTACCCTTTCAGACATCTTCATACTGTTCACAGAGGCAAAAGGGGGAAAGTAATTCCCAGCATCATTTCCCTGCTGCCCTGGCAGTCTCTGTATCAAAGGCTTTGGACTGCAGATCCTCACTGCTGAGGGAAAATATTAACTTTCCTCTTCTCCAAACACAACAGGAGCCTAGAAAATATATTTTGCCATTTTGGTACCTGAGGCTATGTTCAGAAGAAACTCAATAACAGCATTTAGACTGTAGGAAATCATCAGTGTGAGGTGTGCCTTCCTGAGGTGGTTGTGCAGGTGATTTGTCAAAAGATTGCCATCCTTAGATGTGCTTCATCTTGTTGCAAGAGGTTTACATGATTTTTCAGACACAAAATTTTGGTGTCACATTTGTGCATATAAAAAGCAAACAATTGTTATTGTTTAGATTTACAATGTCCTGTCCCTCAAGAGCCATACATGTTTAGAGGTAAGGCTTTTGGAAGGTTATTGGATGACAGGGTGTTGTACTCATCAGTGGATATGCACTTCTGAGCCCATAGTTAAATGTACTGTTTGGTCAGAAGTGGTGGATGACTGGTAGTGTGACCTGGAAGGGTACATTTCTGTCCCTGGCTACTACTCTTTTCTCTCTCTGCTTCCTTGCTGCCACAATGTGAACAGCTTTCCCCCATATCTTTCCTTCCTCAGAGCCAGACCACTGTGGATTAAATTCTCTAAAAACTGTGAGTCAAAGTGAACCTCAACTCCTTTAAATTGTGGTTGTTGGGTATTTTCTCCCAGTGATTAGAAAGTAACTAAGACAACAATTATCTCTAACCATTTTCTTCACATTCAGGTAAATATAGGCATTCTAAGTGCTATGGATAGATTTAGTCCTAATATATAAAATCAGATAATTCATTATATATACTAAAATTATAATAAAATTATGCTTTTTGTTATTTAAATTATCATGTCAAGTAAGATAATTTAAATATTAATGCATAATATTTCAAATACATAAACTACAACTAATTGATATACTTTATGAACACTAAGATCATCTGGTATTGCTATTCAGAACATTTTTTTGTTTTGACTATAAAGGGATAAAATTAGTGAATTAAATTGATATTTCAAACCTCAGGAAAAAATCACTGGAATAATGAAAACTTATTTACAATTTTATTTTCGTGTGGCTGATTCACACAGTCTAAATCTCTGTCTGTAGGGACAAAACTTTTCTTCTTGAAGCCACTCAATGTCCTGTCTCATTCTGCATTTTTCACCACCATTCATCCCACCCTCCCTTGTTTTATTTCTTTACTGTCGATCTTTGGGAAAGTGAAATACTGAGATTCACTAGTTCATTGTCCCCTTGATCCATAAAGTTCTTACTCATATTTTTGGTTAATACATGTTAGGCAAGACAGATGAGAGAGCGAGAGGACAGTCAATTTGGCTCTTATTTGAGAGGCAGCATTAATAATCCATTACTGAATGTTAAACTCACATAAAATCACATCTTAAAAATCTTGAAAAATCATTATGTATAGCTTTTAAAATATAGTAAACTTACTCTGCATTTCTTTATACTCACATATTAACCAAGCAGTACACAAATATAATTAAATGACAGAAGATCATACGGAAATATGTGAAAACAAAGCAAATTCTTTTATTTAACAGTCTACTAGGATGGTACTTTTCTGAAGGTCAAACTATGTATTCTACTTTTGAATTATGTTTTCTGTCAAACTTCCACCTATCATAATAAACACTACATTTATTTAAGATTTTAATGTACAGCTAGAAGGTGTCCATGAAATTTATGCTTTTTTTGCTTTTTGTCAAACAATGTTGAATAACACTTAAGTTCTGATCTAGCAAAAATAGATTTAGAGCAGCAAAGGAATATAATGGAGGGTGAATCTAATTTAGAGTGACTTTATCTGGCAGCTCCTCTATAGGAGAATATTGATAAACTTCAAAAAAAATAAAGTTGGATTATTTCTATTTATTTTTTGTTTTTTAATAATAATGACCATTTACATTTATACTTTGCAGTGTATATTTTTCTTTCAGAGAAAATCACTTAGTTGTATTAAAATATCCTTCAGTCATAGAGTGAATATATAAACTTGATATAAACAGAAATAATATCTCTAAGTTATCCAGAAACAAAGGCAATGTTTTGCCAATGTTGGAAAAAAAAATGTGTAATTGCCACTTAAAGGAAAAAAATGCAGAGTTGACATTCCTAGTAGTTCACTGAATCACACTTTATATTTAAATATATTTTGACATCATAATATCAATGAAGAAATTTGTTTGTATTAATTGTTTGAAATATAAACTCAATCATTTTGAATCATTTTATCCATCTAGCTATAATAGAATCATTAACCAATAAGGGATAATAACAACATTTTTGACTGTCTCTAAAATGAGTATTCAGCCAGGCAGGTGGAAATTTGCCTATAATTGCATTGGGTTGTCTCCAACCTGGTGGGCTGTTTCCACTCTGATTCTGTTGGAAAATGTTATTTTCTAGCTAGACCTTCTGCCCTAGAAGACCTTCAGTTGGCTCGTGTTACTAAACACTGATTCAGTTAGATATTGTTTAGGTGAAGATTATGGTGCTAACCTGACTTGCTCTAGTTTGCAGAGGTGAGTTTGTGCTCATAAAAATGTAATCTTGGAGTCCAGAAAATGGCTCCAAGAAGCTTCAGCCAGTTCTGTGTTTGGTGCCAAATTATGAGTGTTAGTTTAAATACTTCAGTGAATGGTCCTTATACTTTTCACCTCAAATATTTACTTTGTACTTGTTTTTTAAAATATGTTCTTCTATAGTGATATTATCAAATAATTTATATTTTTTGTCATTCAGGTTTCCTAGATATTTGTGAAAGACATCTCATTAGTGACTGTCATTAAGATTAATGCAGAGGCAAATTTTAAAATTATTTTTGATATTCTTCCAGTCTAGGTCTTTCATAAAATATACAATAACTGAATCTCTATTTTAGCATATAATAATTATGGCTTTAACATTTAATAAGTATAGAGTGCACAAACGAAATAGATATGTGTCTAAATGTAGATATTTGAAATTAATTATTAACATAGTCATGTATTTTTATAAGAACTTTGTAAATCTTGCTCATTGTAAATCTCACATTAAATAAAGACATTACTTTCAGTCCAAATTTTCTCTAAAAGGTTAATCCTTCACTTATTTCTGTATGCAATATTTCTTGAAGATATGCATAGATTTGTTTCTTTCTGTATGACTTAGTGTCATAATTTTTTTAAAGAGCAATGTACATCCAGATGTCACATAACATAGTGACTGAAGCACATCCTCCACCACTCTGAAATTGTGTGTGTGTGTGTGTGTGTGTGTGTGTGTGTGTAGGTGAGTGTCAGTGCATTAGGTATGTGTTTATGGGAAGAATGAATACATACTCCTATGAGAATTTACTTAAGAGGTTGTGTGGAGATAATAAATATCGTGATAAATACCACAGAGTTAGTATGAAATACCAAACTTGTGAGAGTATTATTTCAGGCTTATGCACATGATTCTAGCAAACATTAGATAGATTTGGAAGCCTCCTGCATTTAGAAAAAAGAGGGGTCTTACTGTAGTTTGAAAAGGAAGGGGACATATTTGGAACGTAAGTTGTTCTCAGGCTGAATAAACAAGTTATGCCTGGCTTTCCTTCAAGCACTTCTCTACAATTCTTTTAACAAGTACTCTCAGGCATAAAAGCATCTTCCATAATTTGCAAGCATGTTTAACATTTCTTTATGAGGCTGGAATTTAGAAACTTTGGTCTATCATCTTGTTGGCATCGCTACCAACTTAAATTCACTAGATCTTATGGAACTTCTGTAACTTTGTTTTCTGAGCGACAGAATTTGAGTACTTTTGCAAAAACACATGTGTATCTCTTGATAAAATTTTTCAAACATGATTACTATATTACCAAAGAAGTACATTTCACCAGAGGAACTGCACTAAACTCTAGATTCTTGTAAAATGTTGTGCATTTAAACATCTGTAGCTTTTGTCATGGAGGTTTTTAGCAGCACCCATGTGTGCTCATATTTTGTCCACCATACAGTTAATTAAGATATAGAGCTCCAAAATTACAGAAATTTTGCTGATGTCTTTATATATAAACATGATTCTAGAAAAGAATTATCTCAATAATTTGCAAATCTATGAAAATCATATTTCTTACCACAAAAATATATTTTAATATTTGACACATAGATGAACTCTTTATTTTCCAATTTAAAACTAATGTATAGGTCTTAAGGTTAAGATATTCATGTTTGGTAAGGTAATTAAATGTGAATATCCAAAGTAAATCATATATGTATGTATATTCAAAGAAATATATTTTGATTAAATTTCTTTTTTTGGGGGGGGTCTGGGGATCGAACTCGGGACCTTGCCCTTTCAAGGCAGGTGGCAGAACCACTGAGCTAAATCCCCATCCCTTGATTAAATTTCTTAAAAGCAAAAGAATAGGGTAAAGTAGGATTCATTTTAATGAAACTGTAGTGTTTTTTCTTATTTAATCTTTCCATTTCTCTCTCTCTCTACAGCATGGCAATAAATTCTAGTCCTTCCCTAATGGGGCCTCTAGGGAGGTGACTATCAATGTTTACAGTGTCTTTTACAGTATACTTTGTTATTCTGGTAGACAGGCTAATGCCTAGGTGTCCAAACTGTGACTGGATATTGCTCTTACAGGAAACCTGTGCATGCTGCCAGATGCCTTTGTGGCTCCTGCCTGACCTTTGTCAGTTTATTCCTACAAACACAGCCAGTCTCCAGGAGAGCTCTAACTAGGAAGAGAGTTGGGTTTTAGTGTGTCAGGTAAGACACAGAAGGGGCAGCACTGCAACCCATGCTCAATAAGAGAAGGACCTTATTACAGGTCTTGAGGGAAGAAAGGTGTCCAGGAGGGCCATACAGAACTCTAAAAACATCAAAGTGATCAAACTAGTGTGTGGGGAGAGGGACAGAGAAAACAGAGGCCCTGTGGACTACACTTTTGCTAAAAAGCCCTGAGCATTATCCCTTAGTTTTTCCTTGGGGAGCTGTGGATTGGTTGGTTTAAGAAAAATATGCCCAAAGGGGCAATTTATTGTCTTGACTCTTAGTGTTGTCCATTAGGTTTTACCCTTGATGGCAGCTGTGGGGTATGTTTTGTTGGGCCAGTGGGGTGAAGAACAAGTAAGCTATATTGCAAAAGTCAACAGAGTTTTCAGGAGGCCAAAGGTAACGGAACACCTGAGTTTCAAACAACTCATGTCAGGACTAAAAATGGATATCAAGTCAGCAACCATATGAAACAAATTTAAAGTAAAGACATATTTATAAAATGTATGATCAGAGGGAAATGGGAATAATCAGACAAGCGACTGCAGGTATTTTCATATGAAGCATAACAGGATTGGGCTCCAATGAAGGTATGCTATGAGTTATGGAGACCAAAAGTGACCCCAGGCTGGAGAAGGCAATCAATGCAAACCTGGCTAAATTGAAGGGAGGGAGGTAACAGAGAACATCACAGGGTCAGTGAAACCTTCCCAAACCTGTGGAACTGTCTGCTGCATACCACGTAAGCAATGCCTAATTTCCATTTTCAGGTATGATCACAGGTCAAGATGTCCTTGAAAGGCACTGTTTTCCTGTATGATCTCCATTCCAAGGGGGAGAAAAAGCACACGTATGCTTGTAGTAAGTTCTTTTATTCTATAGTCAGTTCCAAATATCTTTGAAATAAACCACAAAGGAAGAAGAAAATATTAAGTTTATCTTTTAAATGTTATGGGAATAGGCTGACTTTATTTTTACCTCTAGTCAGTTCTTGTCTTGAAATAAATCCAGATTGAAATTTAATTGGAGATTTTTGTTCTTATTGTATTGAATAAAGTTACCTCATCAATGTAAATTATATCACCAAGCTTTAGTGTCCTGATATCAATAAAATAATCATTCTTCAGTATGGTATGTTATGAAATTAAATATTTGACTTTGCAGAACATTTAACACATAATTCTTATAAAATAATTTATTTTCTATTTTTCCTATTAATTTGTATGCGTTCAGGTTTTATAGCCACCTGCCATAACTATTATAATCATATGCATAATATATCTGTGGCTGGTATTATTTTGTTTTTGAGTCCATTACTTTAACAAGATAATGCTTGTATCATTATTGTTATTAAATATTTTAGAAATCATTCTTCTACATTTGTTTGATTTATTGATTAGGGATTAAGCATTATTCATGAATGAAAATTGAGGTTAAGTGAGACAAAATGGGGAAAACAGATGAAGGAGATTAATGAAGTCATTTCTAGCCTTTCATGTGTAAGCATCCTGTCTTTCTCCAGTTAAGAGACAGCTAACACTGAATCACTTTTAATTGTTTGTTTAAATAGCATACATAAACTATGAACACAAAAAGTGTGGTTTATGTTAAGGGCAGACATATTAACAAGGATATTTCTAAAGTCTTCATAAGATTAAAATTTTGCGAACACTTTTCTCGACAGCTGCTATTCTACAGGCACCACTAGACTGGGAGACTGGGATAGTATTCTCAGTATGAAGAAAGAGAAATGTGAGCGAGATATTTCATGTTATCAAGAACTTTAAAGACTAATTAAAAAGATGTGCTGTACATACCTGAAAATGTAGTCTCTATTATTAAATTATAAATACTATATAAGAGAGTGTCAGAAATTAATTTTGAAGTCTGATTTTCATTATGAGTATAAGGAAATAATGTTTGTTTTAGGAGGTTGCTTTGGATATATGCCCATGTGCATGCTTTTAACCCTTGCTGTACAATCAGATATGCACGCACGCATGCACCACTATCATTTTGGTAAATGAGGCTGATAAGAATAAAAAATAAGTTTATTAGAAATGAAAGTTAAAACAGCATTGGTTAAATAAAAAAAAGTCAATATTCTCTGCTCTCAGGGAATTTCTGGGAAGTTTTCTAGGAATTTCTCTAAGAATTTCTGTTTATTGTTGATATATGCTTATTAAAATCATATTGTTTACTTTTTAGTCAAAATATAGATAATTTGAAGATAAATAAATAATCTCTAGATGAAAGATGTGATTACTACAAAAAGAAATGATTCCTTATAGAACCAAATGCTGTTATTCCTGCATTTGTCTAAATATTATCCATATAAAATGTTTTCAAAATTAGAAAAAGCACAAATTTTTTTTCAAAACATAAGAGCATTTGTTTATTACATTGATTTAAAAATGGAGTGGAACAACAAAAGAGTAAAATAATGATTTCTAAAATATTTTAGGAAAAATGTTATTTAAAATATTTTAGAAAAATTAATTTTGTAGAGGAAATTCTCAGACAGTAAAGTAGATATATCTGTTAATCAATGAGTTGTAATTGTTATTATTCCTTGGGAAAAAGTAAATAGTCGTATCTTCTGATGAACTGTGTATCTGTTGTTTTTAAGAATTAGTAAATTTCCAAAATGTTTTACAAAATTTCCCAAACTCCTACTGAAATTCATAGGAAAGAAGAGAAAGATTGCACAGTACAAAGTAAAAGAACAAATAGATCTTGTAGCCTACTGTGATAAGAATCAATTTTTAGTTTTTCCTTTAACTTCTGTGAACAATCTAATTAGACACAATTGATTACTAGGACCTTAAGGGGCAGATGTTTAATTGGATAGTAGTGATTACTTATATGAAAATTGTATCTAAAGTTATCCAATATAGTATCTATTAGACATTTAGGGCTATTTAAATTTAAGTGAGAATCAATAAAATTAAAATTTCAGTGACGCAGTAGTACTAGCTATATTACAAATGCTCCATAGTGGCATATACCTAGTGCCTACCATACAAAACATAAAAGATTGATAGAACATTTCCACCACAGGAAATTCCATTAGGAAATTGATAGAATCTTCTTTTCCATTCCATCCACTGCAACAGATCTTAGATGCAGTACTAAAGTTTCCTACATTTTTGTGCAAATCATCTAACAGCTTTTAAGCATTTTAAGTATAGCTACTTTTACTTTCTTGTGTAGTAGACCTCCTTCTTTGGTAAGGAGTGTGAGAGGTTGCTCCATCTAGAAAGGAATTAGACTTGCTCTCCTTTAGTTTCTACCACTCCTCAATAGTCCATTCCATTATGAAATCAGAGCCTTCAAGATCCAATCATTTCCCTTGTCTCCACCTCTCAACACTGCTTCACATGAGCCTTTGGGGGAAGAGTTTATATCTAAACCATAGCACATGACTAACAAACTTCCATCTTGAGGTGTCAGGAATTAAGTCATTTTGGTCAGTGATTGTCGCTTTCGCCAGTAGTAGAAAATCTGCTATTGTCTCGTTCCTGTAGGGAGAAGCTTTTCTATTTCCTTCTTCATTTTTAGTGGCTATCAGCCATGCCATAAATATAGCAAGGTTTACCATCCTGGTCCACTGTTTAAAGGCCCTTGTTCTACAGGAAAGTTAGAGAAAAATCTCAGTGGCCATCTAGACATCCTGCAGGGACTGGTCCCTGGCTTTCCTAATTTGTCACATATAGGAAGAGGCTTTCACTAGTTTCCTACATTGTGACCAGTCTTTCTGCTAAGCCCTTCAGTGATACATTATTATGACCCCACAGGTTGCTATGTGCTGTCCTTGTTTTTTTTATTGTTTTTTCTTTTTTATTGGACTTTTTAAATTGACAAGTAACAATTTTATATATGTATGGAGTACAATGTGATGTTTTGATACATGAATGTTTACACTGTGGAATGAGCAAGTTAGACTAATTAGTATATCATCAGAAGAAATATAGGTCAATTCTTTCTGGCTCCAGGATCTCTATGTTCTCACCCTACCCTCACTCAGCTTTGGGCAATTCATTAAATATTTTACCTGAATTATTCTTACAAGTTTGTATGCTACCCAAATTTTTCCTTAGGTAACAAGAGCTTACATTCATGATCTTCTTGGCAATGATTCTCTTTCCTTAGACTTCAGAAGAGTTGCATGTTCTGTGACTGTAGGTGTCTAAAGGGGTCAAGAAAAGGTTATTGTTACATAGACTTTAAGCTTTTTCTTCTTCTTATAATGATTGGAGTGATATTCTTTTCAGATCTTTGTATCCTAAGTAGAAGCTGGTGAAAAAAATGAATATAAATATAAATATAAAAATATAAATACTTGAAATCATGTTTCTTTATTTTTGGATCCTTTTAGAATCCTAAAATAAAATAATCTGCTTAGCTGATTTTCTTTCTCCTTTCCCTCTGAAATACATTCTTTTTCTCTGCTTTCTAAACTGGACATTGGTGTGAAGCACTGAGTACCCACTTTCCTGAGTCTGGTTAGACAACACACATCTACGCAAATTATGTGAAATGAATGTATTACTTATAGATAGAGATTAATGGGCCATAGTAGTCTAGGATTCATTGTAAGCCATTTCCTTAAGTTTCATATATTGCCTAAGTTAGTTGGAGCTCTACTACATGTACCTCTCTTGTGTAGCAGAAAAGAGACCTTGAAAGGCAATTTACCCTGAGTTATATAATTTGTGATCACACAGCCAACTAAGCTAAACCCCTGGGGGAGCTCTGGTTCCAGCTAGGGACTGGAAGAATGCCCAAGCAGTTTGGGGTACTCCGTTTCTTGTCTCAGTGCTTCATTCCCAACACAGATTACAGTTATTCTTGATAATAAGCAAGAAAGGGAAGAGAATTAGGTTGATCCAATCCACCAGAGTACTATCCTGTGATGATGATTTTGTTTATCAATATGTAGCATATGTACTTTCATTATACAGATAAAGAATTATTTTTTATCACAATCAGGGTTTTCCCTGATCTATTTGCTCATGTATTCTTTTCAAAGTTCCCAAATAGCTGTCTCTGGATTCTGGTTTTTATAGTTGAGTAAAGTGTTAGGTGAGGAAAGCTATGTGTTTATCTTATTTTGATCTAGATCCTGGTTTTATATATTAAAAATATGTAGAATTATTTACTCTTATAATTTTTTTAGATTATTGGTATGAAAAGAATCACTATATAAATGGATGCATATTGAGGCCATACTCTTAAGTGAAATAAATAGGACACAC
>NW_004624783.1:16632791-16655768 GCF_000247695.1 Heterocephalus glaber
TTTTTTCCAGATCCCCTTTTGTTGCCAGTTCAGTGTGTCCAGGTGGTTGAGTATCAGAGTGTTCCATCTCATTTCCCTTTGAGGTTGCTGTAGGTGATCTGGAAGTCTGTTTTTGAGACTTATTTATGTGTCTTCTCATTTTGACCCTGGGGGGTGCTTCTGGCACCTGTGCGGCTCACCTCCTCTGATCTGGGAGAGGTGGGACAGGGGCTGGGAGCAGCAGGTGGGACAGTGGCCTGAAAGCCCCTTCCTCTGGGCTAGGAGTGGAGGGAGGGACAGTGGCCCAAATGCCCTTTCCTCTGGGCTGGGAGTGGCAGGATGGATGGTGGCTGGGAAGCCCCTTCCTTGGCACCTCTTAACTATTTTTTATTCCCTTTACCTCACCTTCCCCCTTGCTCCATCTCTTGACCCCTTTCAATTTAAACAAAATCTATATCCCTACTTCCTATTATCTATATTTTTTTTGCTCTTTATATTTTATGTTTTTCATAGACAAGAAACCATGTGGTATTTAAGTTCTTCTGTGTCTGATTTATTTCACTTATTATTATGGTTTCAAAGTGCATTCATTTTCCTGCAAATGACTGAAGTTCATTTTTCTTTATGGTACAGTAGTATACGGGTGTATGTAAATATCTCATTTTCTTTATCCATTCATCTGTAGATAGATATATAGGTCACTTCCAAGATTTAGTTATTATGGATTATGCTGCTCTAAACACGAATATGCATATATCACTATAATATTATATCTTTAAGTTCTTTGGGAAGATACCTAGAATGAAAATAGCTGAGACAAATGCAATTTGTATTTTTAGTTTTTTGAGGAAACTCCACATAGATTTCCACAGAAGTTTCACCAGTTTATTTTCCCATCAACAATGTAAAAAGGTTTTTTTTCACCATAGCCCGAAAAGTACTTATTATTTGATTTCCTGATGACAGCAATTCTTACTAGAATGGAAGGAATCTCACTTTTATCTTGATTTGCATCTCTCTGATGGCTAGCAATGTTGAACTTTTTTTTTTTTTTTCATGAACCCATTGCCATTTGTACTTCTGAGAAATTTCTGTTCATTTCAGTTGTCTATCATTTGACTGGATTTTTCATTTGGGTGGCCTAATTTTTTTGTGTTCTTTAGATATTCTAGATATTAACCTTCTGTCTGATGAATACCTGGCAAATTCTTTTTCTTGTTCTATAGATTTTCTCTTGGTACTATTTCTTATTCCACTGAGGTTCTTTTCAGAAGTTCTTGACTACATATTGGTCTTCAAAGGTTTACCTGTTTGATCTTCCAGCAAATTAAGTGTTTCTGTTTGAACATTTAGATCTTTAATCCATTTTGATTTTACTTTAGTACATGGTGAGATAAATGTGTTTATATTTAATCTGCTTCATTTAGATAGCTAATATTCCCTCCACCATTTATTAAAGAGGTGATCATTCCTCCAATGTATGTTTTCAGGGTGTGTAGAGTATTGGTATTATATCTTCCCTGAAGTTCTTGTAGAATTCAGCATTGAATCCACCATGACCTGGGCTCCTAGTTGGTAGGGATTTTATTGCTACTTCAATTTCATTGCCTGTTATTGGATCATCAGGGTTTTTATATCTCCTTGGTTCAAGTTTTGTGATTAATATGTATCTAGGAGTTTATCCATTTCTTTTGAATTCTCGAATTCATTTGCATGCAAGTTTAAAAATAGTTACTAATAATATTCTGAATTTGGGGAGTGTCTGTTGTGATTATAACTTTTTCATTTCTCATTGCATTGATTTTTCTTTCCTTTTATTTTGGTAAGGTTGGTGAAAGATTTTTCTATTTTGTTTATTTGTTAGAAGAAACAGTTCTTTATTCATTGATTCTTTGTATATTTTTTAGACTTATTCATTTCAGATATGATCTTTATGATTTCCTTCCTAGCATTAGCTTTGCATTTGAGTTGTTCTTATTTTTTTCTAGAAGGTAAAGGAATATCATTAGGTTATTTATTTGGGCTCTCTTTTTGTGATGTTCTCATTCAGAGCTACAAAGTTTCCTCTAAAGATTGAATTCTTTGTGCTCCATATATTTTGTTATGTTGTACTGGCATTATTATTTAATTCCCAAAACTGTCTTATTTCTTTCTTCATTTCTTCTGAGACATATTGATTATTCAAGGATGTATTGTTTCTCACACCAGAGAGACAATTCGGTATTTACACGTGTCCTATTTATTTCACTCAACAGTATGGCCTCAATATGCTGAAGATCAAAATGTATAATAGATAATGTGAAATAGAAAGGAAAGATTCAAAGAGGAAAGGGAAGTAGGGGAGTGGGGGAAAGAAAAGAAGGGAAAGAGAAATATGAGAAAAGAAGGAAAAATGGAAACAAAGGTTTTATAAATAGAGAGGGGTGGAGGGGTGAAAGGGAGGGAAGGGGAATGGGAAAAAACAAGAACTAAGATATATAATGTATCATAATGTATACCTAAAATGTACTGATAAAGTTAACAAAAAGAGTATATTGTTTGATTTACATACACTTTCATAATTTTTGTGGTTTCATATGGCATTGAATCCTAGTTTCATTTTGCTATGATCTGATAACATGCATGGCATAATTTGGATTCTTTTGCATTTACTGAAGCGTGATTTAGTGTCTAGTATGTGGTCTACTTTTGGAGAAAGTTCCATGTGCTGCTGAGAAGAATGTATATTCTGCTTTTGTTGGGTAGAATACTCTGCAAATGTTCACTGAGTCCATTTGTTCAAAAGTTTTGTTCAACTCTGTATTTCTGTGTTGATTTTTTGTCAACTGATCTATTTGTGATCTATTTTACATTCCCACCACCAGTGTGAAAAGGTTCTTTTTTCACCATACCCCCAAAAGAATTTGTTGTTATTTGAATGTGGTGCATTGAGGTACCCTCGCTGTAGTTGTATTTATATTTGTCTAATACCTTTTATCTAGCAGTACTTGTTTTGTGTGCTTGAGTGTGCTGTTGTCTGGTGTATATGTGTTAAGAATTATATTTTTCTGTTAAAATGTTCCAAAAACCACTGTATAATGACTATCTTTACCTCTTTTTCTATATCCTGTATTATTATTTCAAATAACTTGGTTGAAGGTCTTTTTAAAATTTTTTTCATTAAGTTTATCGGTACATTTTTAGGTATACAATACAGTTACATTCATCTTTGGGATCTTGTACCTTTACATGATGTATCTTGATGTATCATGATGTATCTTTTTTCCTAATTCCCCTGCCCTCCCTTCACCCCCTCCACCCTTCCCTATTTACAAAGACTTTGTTTCCATTTTTTCCTTTTCTCATATTTCTTTCTTTTCCCTTCTTTACTTTCCCCTACCCCTCCCACTTCCTGTACTCTTTTAGACCTTTTCTTCCTATTTCAATTATCAGTTATACATTTATTTACACTTTTAGTTTTTCACACCAGAGAAGCTATTTAGTATTTACATGTATTTGTCCTATTTACTTCACTTAAGAGTATGGCCTCAATGTACATTCATTTAGCTATAAATGTCTCTAGTTTCTCATTCTTTATAGCTGAGTAGTACTCCATTTTATAAAAATCCCACATCTTCTTTATCCAGTCTCCCGTTGATGGGCAATTGGGCTGTTTCCAAGTTTTAGCTATTACAAACTGTGCTGCTATAAACATGGGTGCACATATATGGCTGTGGTATGATTCTTTTAATTCTTTTGGGAAGATACCAAGTAGAGGAATAGCTGGGTCAAATGAGACCTCTAATTCTAGTTTTTTGAGGTAGCACCATATTGATTTCCACAGTGGTTGCACCAGAGCATTCCCACCAACAATGTAGAAGGGTTCCTTTCTCCCCACAACCCCACCAGCATTAGTTAGGTAGAACTCTTGAAGACCTCACATAGGAAAAGACTTTGTGAACAAATTCTAGACTATATAAAGGACTCAAACGAATCAGACCCCCCAAATATAAAGACCCAATTAAAAAATGGGCATCTGAAATGAACAGACATTTCTCAGACAAAAAAGTAAAAGCACCAAATAAACATATGAAAGAATATTCAACATCACTGGTCATTTGAGAGATGCACATGAAAACAACACTGAGATTCCACCTCACCCCAGAAACAATGACTGCTGTCAAGAAATCAACCAATAACAAGTGGCTGAAGGATTTTAATTTCCTCCCCCTCTATCCCCCTTGGATTAGCTATGAAAGAGTTTGGAGGTTTTGTAGGCATTTTTTGGTTTGACTTCTCATGTTTTTATTTTTCATTTATTTGTTTAGTTTTTGTGATAGGACTTGCAGGTTCATTATAGTGGAAGGCTCTTTTGCTAATACAGAGATGGGTTTAGATATTCTGTGCTTTTCAATAACGTCTTTTGGTCATGGCTAACTTTAGGCAAGACGGGATCCTATTGGGGCATAAATGAAATTAATAATATTAGGAACAATAGTAGAAAAAACAAGAAAAAGAAGGTAAAAGAAAACACAGAGAAAAAGGAAAAGAATGGGAAAGACAAAAAGTTAAAAGGAGAGAACAGAGAGAGAGAGAGAGAGAGAGAGAGAGAGAGAGAGAGAGAGAGAGAGAGAGAATGGAAGCCCAAATCCCAAAAACACTAGTGAAGGAAAAAGCAACATACAAAAAAAGAAAAGAAAAGATAAATAATTGAATAAATTAGAATATTCCTTTGTGTTTGTGAATGAGTGTTTTCTTTCCAAGGTCTGTAATCTTTGAACCCAGAAAGTCACAGCTTTCTTTGTGAGTTTTTCTTTGGGCTAATCCTATTGGCCACATCTTTCTCCCTGGATCCGTGGACCCTGGGGGTGACCTTTTCTCGCAGGGTATTGGCCTCATCTCTGATGAAGTTTATGATTTGGTCTATGCCTCTGCTGCCTGGTTTTCAAGGGGAACAAAGTACATAACTAGCTTGGAGTTTGTGTGTGGCCATGGCCAAGGGACAGAATTTGCAGGTACAGAGTGGGCTAGTGGCAAGCATTCTTCCTCTATCTGTGTGGGGCTCCAGAAGCAGGTTCCTCCTCCTAATAAAAAATATTTCATGTAAATGATACATAAAATATGCAATGGTTTAACTATACTTTTGAACTGAGTTAATATAAAAAAGCTATTTTTCATTTTTGTTTATCTCACCCTCAGAGTACAATCTAGTTGTGTAATTTTTTCCCTGTATTATGAAACAAAAAAAAATTTACAAAACTAGTTTCTTGAGTATAGTAAATGTAGAGGCAATCAGAAAGGCCACTAATCGTTCCTTCTTCTACCTACTTATTCCCTGGTGAAAGCTGTCCAGAAGGCAGAAATTCTGAGTCAGAATTATTGTGCTACAGATGTAAGTGATGTCAATAACTTCTTTATAAGGTGACTTGACCTGAAACTAAGCTTTCATTTTCAGTTGTTTGAATTTGTCTTAGTGGAGAAAAAAAATCTCTGGAAAGATTTAGGTCTGAGTACTTCATTTGAATATAAAAGATATGCAGTGCACAGTGAAGAGCCTGTAATCCCTCCCCAGCTCCCAACATTTTTTTTTTTTTCTTTTGTACCAGGGATTGAACTCAGGACCTTGTGCTTGTGAGGCAGGCAACAGAACCACTGAGCTAAATCCCTGGCCCAGGATAACACTTCTCACCTTTACAGTCAGACTGAAATACGTTTTGTCCCTTACCTACTCAGAAATCAGAAAGCTGTCATAAACTAGACTAGGAGGAATAGAAGGGCTATGATGGAAACTGGAATTATAAATAAATTTAGTTTTAAACTGTTACATTAGTATTTCCCACACTGAACTAGAAAATAAATATCCAATAAAATTTGCTCCATCTTACCTTTTCCAATTAAGTTTTGCCCTTCAGTGGGATATTTATTAGAACAATGACTTTATTATTAAGTGTAAGCCTACTTATTTTAGGCATTCATGAGTAAAACACTTTATTATTTCAATTTTGGGGATTCTAATAGCTAAAGATCAGGCCTGGAGTAGCAGTGGAAGGCTGAGAGAACATGTTTCTTGCACAAATTTTCCCTAAGCACCTTAAGACATTGCCCCATCCATTATACTTTCATTATATAGGTAGAAAGAATATATGACTGTTAAATAATGGAAACATTTGGACCTGTGTAACTTGGCTCTCTATACCCTCCTTATTTTTATAACTTTTATATATATGGGAGTGATATTCTTAGATCAATTTCCATGTTAAGAGACTAACCCTCACATGCACAGCCTATGTCCAACAGGGAAGTTTACGTAATGTGAGGTTTAATATCAGGATGCTACACATCTAAACTTGATTCTCTAATAGCAACACTTTTAGTGATAGTTTGGCTCCAATTTTCTCTGCTTTGTCAACCACAATTGATTCCAATCAAACAGGAGAAGACAGAGATTATATTGAGACTCCCTCAAATTGCAGCTGCACATTAAGGAAGAAAAGACATTGACTTGCATTTGTCTTTTAAATGTATTTTATTTTAGCTAGCTTGTTTTTGAAGAATTAGGTCCTAATATTTAGGTGAGTTCCACTGTGTTTTGTAGTATTTTGAAGTCACAGTAGACAGTGATCTGTGGCTGACTGTTCTTACAATTATGTTGCCACTTCCAGCCCATACACAAGGAGGACTCTCTTCTATCTAGTCCACCTATCCTCTCCCAGTTACAGAGATGAGGAGCAGGGACATCCAAGTTGCTGAGCTGCTCCTCCATACTAGCATGCAAGGAAAATAGGAATAATAAGAAATTTTATCACTGAGGATACAGTTCAACTAATGATTTATTTATTTATGATATTCTGGGACTTTAACTGATACACTTTCATTCATATTAGAGAGGGGGAAAATGCCTATGCTTGTAGTTCACATTAGACTCCAGCAAGTTCAGAGGCCTCCCTTATACCAGTTTTAACACACAGATCTGCTGGAGTCATAACCTGCTTATCTTGAGAGACATAGATGAGTGAAAGTTTAAATATGAAGAGAATATAAAAAATATTTTATTTCATGTCTTCACAAGAGTCCTCCCCTCATTCACTGTGCTGTCTATTTAATTTTAAAACGAAACAATTGTTTTTTCTATGTAACCTAATGCCATTCATGATCTATTATTTTCAACGAAAGTAGAAAGTGCTAGTGAATGGGCGTGATTTGGAAACTACTTGAAACATAAATTCAAACCAACATCTATTTTATTTTTCCTCATCTTTGTCAAGTAGCTATGATCAGATATTTAAGGTTCTGTAAATAGGATGACACTTTGCCTAAATAGTCACATTTTATTTCCCGAATAGGGAAATTTGTAGCTTCTAATTTTTTAGCACTTTTTTTGGTTTAACTGTTCCAGTTTGAATGATAAATTAATTGTCAATTTAGTATATGTGCTGCCGAAGCAAGCACAATTAATTGTCAATTTAAGTATAGAGATTTTTCTTAATCCTTTTTTAATAATTAAAGCATAAGGAGAAATAATCATGGTAATATACATTGATTTTCTTTACAAGTAGCCTTTGGTCAAATAATCCTGAATTTATTTCTGTTGAATGAATTCTAGGACAGCAAAGTTATATTTTCACCAAAATTTCAGCATATGACTCATTATTTGGATTTATTGGTATGTAACATATGTTGTAAATAATCTTTAAAATGTATATATTCAAAATACATTTGTTATAATTCATATTAACTTTCCATTTTTATGAGCATCACAAAGTTGAAGTATTTTTACAAAGGTACCTTCTTATAAATTTGATTCTTAGCATGTCATCTCTTGTAACCCATCATTTCAGCTTTTTTTCACAATAAAAGTTTACATTATCTTAATTTCACAGCTTTACAGTTATAGATAAGAAAGTTTAAGTATCTTTCCTGTGGACACAAGGCCAATGCATGTGCACAAAGGCACATTCATCCTGTGGTGTGTTTTTGGACTTGAAGCCACTATCCTATATGTACTTAGCCTCCTCTAAAATCTTTACCTATGTTGCTTTGGAACAATTTCACATCAGGATTCTTCACAAACTGCCAGGCATAGTGGCACACACCTGTAATCCCAGCATTCATGAGCTGGAAGCAGGAGGATCACCATGAGTTCAAGGCCAACCTGAACTGCAAAGTGAGACTCTGAAAACAATTCTCTGCACACTATTAAGACAAGTTAGTAAGCCATGCTCTACTAGCCCACCATTATTCACTCATTCATGTTGCAAAATCTAACTTGTTTCTTCATCTGTCAAATCCAGCACCTAACCCAATGATGCTCTGGTAGGTTTCCCAATGAATCTCCACTGAAATTTCATGTATTTGGACTCTCCTAACTATGTTTTCAGGCACCCCATTTATTCTCAAACACTTGTTTGAGGTCCTTTTCTTTTTATTGAGACAGTTAATATTTGACTCTTCATCTATATGACTCTACCTCCTTTCTCAGTGTTATTGAGCCATCTCTGCAGATATTTGTCATTGGACACTAGTGTATTGTTTTATTAACCCTGGTATTCTTTTCTTTTTCTAGTCTCATCAAGCTATGAACTATATTGTGAAACACCAGGGAAGGTTTTATAAATATACTTGGACATATGATTGAATAATCACAAAAAGTACAAGAAGGGTTCTCATCATTTTCTACTTTTGTTTATTTAAATAGATTAATACTTTTAATGTCATTATAGATCAACTTTTTCTGCTTATTAGGCGATATAATGAAACAGGGCTTTATAATATTTCTTGTGTTTTACACTTGCATAATTTTAAAGCCAGAATGAATGTAGTTTTTCTTCTCTATGAAGACACTTTGGTTGAGACTTGGTAAATATTCTGGTTATCATTGTACAGATGTAATCATCTGGAGCTGCAGGGATGTGATATAATGATAGGATCATTTCTGTGTAGTGCTGGACAGACTCCTCACTAGATGCTTGGTACTCATACAGAACAATGATCAGCCTGATCTCATTCTTATATATGTTTTTGAAAAATTTCAGAGGAAGAGCTCATTTCTCTGATGCCATCAGATGACACTTGCCATAAATCTTTCTATTAAAATTAAAAATAGAACCAGACATGGTGGCACATGCCTGTAATCCCAGGACTCAGGAAGCTGAGGCAGAAAGATTGTTACGAGTTTGAGGGCAGCCTGGGCTGCATAGTGAGTTCAAGACCAGACTGAACTACACAGTGAGACCCTGTTTCACAAAATAAATAAATAAAATTAAAATATGTATCTATTATTACTATTTGTACTCATTTTTTTAGAATAACAAAAAATATTTTACTAAAACGTAAGATTTACAGAAGCTTCCAGACTAGCCATACAAAATGGTCACAAGCTTTTTTTGAAGGGGGGAATCTACACTTGACAGCAAAGTCACAATGTTATTAGTGAGGGCTGTGATGTTTGTTAATGTTCCCATTTTGGTTCAAACAATCAGCTTGTCCATCTATATCATCTAAATAAAGTTAGACTTGGCTAGAGAGCGTGTTCTAGAGAATTGGTTAGCTGCTTTTTAACCAATGCAATTAGATCATCATAAAAGGGGGGAAAAGGAGCCCATAAAATTTTGAAACTGCTTTTCCCCTCAAAAAATAAAATAAAGAATACCCATAACCCTGCAGCTAACCCTGACAACCACTTTCATTCACAGTGCTTTATACTTACACCATGATGGGGGAAATGCATAAAGCAGAGGGCCACTGCTTTTAAATGTGACAATCCCAATTATACTTTTAGCCTCTGCTCATGCTTTACAACAGTGAATCAGGACAAGACATAGATTTTCTAATGTGCCTTTAATCACCAAAGGACTGAAAATGTCTGGGCTTTTTATTCTGTAATGTTTCTAGGACTGTGTCCATTAAATGCAAACAAAAAAGGAAGAAGTCTTGGCAGAACAGAAGTGACACAAACTTGATGATCGGATCGACTTAAACATTATTCATGGCTTATAGCCTAGTCCATGCTCAAGCTGTTTCTATGGCTTGGGCTTCATTAGTCTTCCACTGCTCCGCTACATCGTTTGCTAATGGGTCGTCTGGATTAGGAGCACTTAACAAAGCCTGGATCGAGAGCAGAACTGTGTAGATTTGCAGTGCTGGGGACCATTTATCTTTCAAAATATCTAAACATATTCTTCCCAACTTGTCTACATTAGGATGATAAATTTTGGTCATGAAACGTACTTTAGGTGCTGTCATTGGGTATTCTTCTGGAAGAAATAGTTCAAGTTTAAAAGTCCCTCCCTCAAAGGGGGAAACCTAGGGGCTAGCAATGACCACATGAAAATAACGGGCTTTGCTCTCATCTGGTTCCGCTTTAATGCCAGGAACTGGTTCTGCCAGCAAACCCTGAGTTTCCTTGATGATTCTGCGGGGCAGCCCGGCTATCTTGTCAGATCCCGTCTTCCGCCTCTGGTCGCGTCTCAGGCTCCGCTCGCCTCACGCACGAAGCCTCATTTTCTATTATTATAAACAGTATGTGTTTTAGTCACTTTTCTTGTTCCTGGGACAAAATACCAAATATCAAAAATATCAAAATATCAAACACCTGCAAGTTAAATGAGGAATGGTTTATTTTAGGCTTAGTTTGTAGAGGTTTGAGCTCATAGTCTCTTGGCTCTAAAGCAAGATAGCGTGGAAGTCAGGCATGGAAGAAGATATCTCATGGCATGGTGGTGGGAAGCAGAAAGAGAGAGAGATCCAGGGGGCAATGAAGGAGATCCTTCCAGGCCATCTCCCGAGTGAGCCATCTCCTCTGATCAATTCCCAACATCATATTTAGCTATAAACTCATCAGTGGACTAACCTTATAGTCATGCATAACTTTTTCTTTTCTCTCATGCAAATCCTATCAGCTTTATTTCAGAACATCTAGACTTACTTCTGATCACTTCTAATTGCCTCCACAGCATCTACTGAAGTCTGAGTTTCCTTTATTTCTTTGCAAATTGCCTCCTAACCAGTTTTCTTATTCTCTTATATTTTTCATTTTATTTAAACACAGTAGTCAGAGTATATATTTTTACCTGAAATTTATATTGTTATTTATTTTGTTAAAACTTTCCAATGGCTAAGTTAGTTGCTATCTTTCTTAGAGTAAATTTATTGCTCTTAGCTATGTGATCTGGCATCTTCCCTGACCTAAACTCTTCTACATTCTTTTGTGTATTTATCATTCTCCATTACTTTATTTTATCTGTATAACAATTATCAAGTCATATATAGACTATACAGTTTGCTTCTGAATTTGGTCCATTTCCTGTCTTTTGCCTCTAGATAATAGCTATGTGCTGGAAGTCACCTTATAATCAATTTTACTTATGTTTTCATTCCAAGTACTCATATTTCATGGCATTAGCAAATCTGTGCATATTTACTGGACTAGGAAAGAATATTGAGTTCATCTCATCTGTATGGAAAGACTGTCATTGAGTATAGTTCAACATTTCTGCTTTTTCTTGCTCTACCATTAGTCAACACCAAGAACTTTTAGTGAGACTCGCTTCCCTCGGATCTAATGCAAATTGTTTCTCTCTTGACCTTAATACACTTCAAAATCTTGAAGATTATCACCCATGTGGAGCATAAAGTTTTACTGAAATTGTTGTTTTCTTTCTTTCTTGGCACCTAGTGCAATTTTAGAGGAAATCTAGTAGGGGAAAGGCTGAAGTTTATTTGTTCAATTACTCATTAATTTGTTCAATAATTATATCTTTCAATTTCAAATTTTTATAAATTTCAGAAGCATTGTGGTCAGGTTTTTCAATACTGCACAAGAAAACTGTCACAATTTTGTATATTTTTCTCTCCGATCTTTAGGATTTATTACCCTAAATAATACAGTAGCCACCCCACTAAACATCCCTCATCTCCCTAACACATGAAACTTTCCTTGATTCCAGCACCTTTATCTCACAAAATTCCTACAGAGCTTTGTAAACATCATTAAGCCTGAAGCAATATCTCTCAAGACTTCAGACTGCCATGTTGTAAGATTATCATAACCAGAGCTTTGTAGATTATGGTTGTTGGGGATGTAAGAGAGTAAATGAACTCTTTCTCATTTGATTTGATTTTTTAATATTTTTATTGTGTGAACAAATGGCAGAAGATATGAATTAAAATACATGAATTAAAAGAAATATGTTTATTATCTTAATATATGTGAATTTTAGATTAATAAGAAAATATGTATTTATTTTTTGCTTAAATTCTTTTATTCGTACATTTTAGGTATGCAATACTTTTACATTTATCATTGGGTGCTTGTACCTGTACATGATGTATCTTGGTTCTTATTTTTTTCCTCCATTAGCTGTGCACCCCTCACCCCCTCCACCCTTCCCTATTTACATAGACTTCATTTCCATTTTTTTTTCTTTTCTCATAATTTTTCCTTTCCCTTCTTTCCTTTCCCCTTCTCCTCCCACTTCCCCTACCACTTTGGACCTTTTCTGAGAAAAATATTTAAATTGAATTTCCTCAAAATTGAAATTTTATGCTTTAAATAACTGTTAGCAAGTTGAAAATACAATGTGCCAAACTAAAGGAATATTTGCTAATAATATGTAAAGAATATATAACTTATTGTTTCAATATCTCTTTGCTTTGGCAATAGTTATTCAGAGAAGTAGAAGAGGTATTGCCTAGGCCTTAATTCTGTGTTCTATGGATTTAATCAGAAAAAAATGACTTACATAAAAATTTGAGTAATGATAAAACAAAACAAAAAACACCCTCTGTTTTCCACTGTCTTAGTTACTTCTCCTGTCATTGGGACAAAATACCTGACACTCACAATTTAAAGAAGGAATATTTTATTTTCTCTCACAATTCATTTAAGTCTCAGTCCATAGTCAGCTGGCTCCAAGGTAGTGTGGCATGGCAGAGAGGCATGTGTCTTAGTTACTTTTCTTGTTGTTGAGATAAAATGCCTAACACTCAAAGTTAAAGAGGGGAAGTTCAAGTTAAAGTTCTTTACCTCACAGTTTGTAGAGATCTTAGTCCCTAATAGAGTGGCTCCAAGGCAGGGTGGCATGGCAGACAGACCTTGTAGAGGAGAAACAGTTCATGGTGGCCAGAAGGCAGCAAAAGTAACAAGAGACCTTAACAGTGTCTTCCTGCCCTTTTTATTTTATTTAGACTACTTAGGGCAGGTAGCACTCACATCTTTAATTTTAGTGCCCTTGGGCCTACCATTGCATGAATCATTCACATACTCTAGATTTAGCCATCTCAAAAGAAGCCCCACCTAAAAGAATTTAAGACTTTGGTGGGGGCATCTAAATACAAGCCATAACAGCATGGCAGAGGAGAAATAGTTTACAGTGTGGCAGGCAGAAGGCAGCAAAGTAACAAGGAGCAGGAGCACCAAGAGCAGCTGAAGCAAGATTTGCTTTCCGGTTACCCCATCCAGACTACAAGCCTTTTGGGTGGTTACCCACACCCAGGGTGGGCCTTCCCATTATCCACACTCAGAGCTATGATAAGCCAATTAGTGGATGAATCCAATAACACACACCATAAATCCCAGTATCACACCCGTGATCGAGCCACCTCCCAAATCCCCGTGTATGAGCACATGAGGCTTTGGAGGGGCCGTCTACATATAAGCCATAACATTCTGCCTCTTGCCCCCAAAAGACTCATGTACATCCATTTAAGCAAAATACATTTAGTTCATCTCTAAGAGTTGCCAAAGTCTTAACAGTTTCAGCATTACTGAAAAGCCCAAGTCCAAAGTCTTTGAGATTTAAGGCAAACTCATAGCTATGAGCCCCTGTACGAATGTAAAGAAAGTTAAACTTCCAGCATACAATGACACAAGACCAACATTCCTATTCCAAGAGGTACAAAAGAGGCATAGAAAGGAATGAGACCGAAGCAAAATCCAGCAGGGCAAGCATTAAATCCTGTAGTCCCATGTCCAGAATCTAAGGAAGTCTGAGGCAAGAAGTGAACTCCAAAATGGTTCTGCCTCTGTGGCACTTTTGGGGGTTGTATCTCCCATGGCTTCTCTCTTGGGATGGCTTTGCTCACACCTTGCAGCTTTCTTCATATGATCCACATTCCTGGCTTCTCCAAATTTCTGTGGGCTCCACTGCACCTTTGGCTTCACATACTGCCTTTTCAGGAGCACAGTCTGTCCAATCAGGCCTTCTTTGAAATTTGGGTGGAAGCCTTCCTGACCCCACAATTCTTACATTCTGCATGTACCTAGAACCAGAACCATGTGGATGATGCCAAGATCTGTCTCCAGCTGGAGCATTAGCCAGGCTTCCTGCTGTCTTGGCTGTAGGGGTCAAATTCCTGGATTGCTGAGCTCTGTGAACCCTATCAAGAGTGTCGGGAGCAATGGTACATAATTTTAGGGAAAAATTATTTGGTTAGCCTAGTTCTCCTGCCTACAGCCCAGCTGTGGAATTCAGAGATATAATTGCATTTTGGCCTCCGGTCACAACTGAGACCTCAATCAATGATCCGGTGATGCTGTCTGTGATTTTCCAGGACAAGAAACATTCTGGAAGCTGAGAACATCCTAGGAGGAACAAACATTTACTCAGTTCCTCCTTGATCTTGGACTGTTATATCTTATTTGGGCAGCATGTACTGAACTCTCTGCAAGTCATTTGTTACATTTGTTTCTCCCGATGGACTGAGTACTGAATAAAAGGTGCGGTAAGCTGGGGGCTTTGTCTTTGCCGACCAGAGCAGCACTGATCAAACCCAAAGCTCAGCTTCTCAGTCTCATTTTCCTACCTTTCCTGTAATTTGCCTTGTGCTGCCGTGGCTCGCAGGAGACTAGGACTTACTGCAGAGGTTCTAGTAACGTCCCCTTTCCCTGTTCCCTACAAAGAGGAATGAATTCTCTAGGCTACCATCAGTCTGGAATATGGTGCTCTCGAGCTTCCTTCTGAAAGCAAAGTCTTTCACTTTTGCAATTTTGAGGCTGTGAAGCCTTGAGTCTTGCTAGTTCTTGTGATGTCCTCAAGCCATCTTTTCTACTGTCCTGTTCCTTCACTGCAACCAAATTCTCTTGTACTCTACCTTTTTATTTCTTCTACTCCACCTTTGTAGGGTATAACTTTACTGGAGCTTTCTTTCTGGCCAAACTCAAACCTTCTTAAATAATCCTGCTGGGTCCTTTGCTTTATATCAGCATAGGCCTAAGAACCACAGCAGTAGCCATGCCTACACCTCAACATTAGACTGCTTGGAAATTTCTTCCACAAGATTAATTAGTCTGCCACACTTAATCTCAGTTTCCTACAAAGTCTCTGAATGGGAGCAAAATGTAGACACATTTTCTTCCAGAGCATAACAAGCATGGTCTGGAGTCCAATGGCCAATGCATTCCTTGTTCCTAACTGAAAACTCCTGAGTCTGGTCTTTACCACCTGCATTTCTATCAGTATTATGGTCTTCTGAGCTCTGACCAGAATTTCCCATCAAGTTCATTTTACAGCATTCTGGCATTCTTTTTTTTTTTTTAATTTAATTTTAACAGAAAAAGTTGAAACAAAATGAGAATATCAACAGCCCTCTCACAGGCTCCTTTTCGCCTTTTCAGGAACCAGAAACTCTTTCCAACAAGGTCTAAAGATCTTTCTGCAAAGATACAACTGTGACTTCACAGTCCTCACTTACGGGTGTGTCTGCATACAGCGCTGTCTGTGAAGTCTGCCCTGCTTCCATCCCAAATGCAGGTTTTAGCTTAAAACATCTTTAGTTTGATTTTTAAAACATTATTTTCTTGCCCCTAGATGAAATCCTAACCTTCTGCATTTGACTGATTAGCCAGGGAACAAAGCAAGAAACCAGTGTCCGGAACCAAACAGGAACAGAACAAGAGCACGGTTCTCCTTAAATACATACATTTAAATACATTCAATCTGACATGGGTATGAAATTTGCCTGTCAACATTTACTTTGAAGAAGAGATCTAAATTGCAGTAAGGTGAATGCAGTGAACAGACTGAGCAACTGTCTGGAGAGAGCTTCAGACCAGCAAGAGAAGAGGTGGCTTCTGAGGTGGCTGACACTCCCCCACCCCTACCCCTGGAGCAGGGCAGCCCGTCTGCTCAACGGCTCTGGGAGAACTTTGGGCAGATCAGGGTCCACAGAGATGCAGCTCTCCAGACTGAGAGGTGTTGTGAGCAAGTGCGCCTGGTCAGCTGGGGGAAGCAGCAGCCAGTTTCCTGCGGGGTCAGCAGTATTTCCATGATGCATCTCCCTCCTGCTTCATCATATCCATTCCAGGCAGCTAGTTTGGGAAAAGGCTGACTCCCCTCAGAGCAGGATCATTTACCTACTCAGGACCCATGGAAGACAGCCCCGACGTAGGCACGGAGGTCACTGAGGTCATGCTGATCTGTCCAGTCATCTGGTTCATGTTGTTCATGCCACCCGTGTTGGTTGCCATGGATACATTGATGTTCATATTGTTATTGTACATGCCGGTATTTGCTTGCTGCCCAAAGTGTGGAGGCTGCTGTCAAAACATGCTGTTTCCACCCATGCTCCCTTGTGCCCATCCATTCATGTCTGAGGGGGCCTGATAGGCTGGGTTGGCCTGAGACTGCTGCATCATGGGGCTCTGCATATGTGCCATTCGGGGTGACATTAGAGGACTCTGGGGAGTCTTAGCCCCAGTAAAGCCTGGATCAGTTTGCTGACTTATTCCATAGTTTGGAGGAAGTGGAAACTGCTGGGCATTTGCCTGGAGAATCCAGGGATTGCTCACGGCTGCCGGTAAACCACTAGGAGCCACCATGTTCAGGGTTATATTCAACCCCTGTCCTCTCATCATCAAAGTTCGTTGCTGGAGTTGCTGTTGCTGATGCATTTGTCTCTGTCGAGGATGCTGGTTCAGGATTTCCCTCTGTCTCTGGGGCAGCATCTGAGCATTAATAGGTGCCTGTGTTGGTACTCCAGGCCTCAGAGTCAAGTTCACTTTGGAAACATTGCTGATTTGATTCATAAGAGGCTGACAATTCTGCTGTGCTTGGAGGCGATGCTGAAGCTGAAGTCTCAGTTAATTTGGCTGGTTCTGCACCAGGCCTGTGGGGCTGAGGCCTGGTCTGGGCTGCATGCAGAGTGTGGCATAACTTGGCCGCTATCCCATGGTGAGAAAGTTTGGATCTTGCATGGGTGTATAGCTACCCTGGGCCATTTGTGCCTGAGATGCATACTTCTGCAGGAAAACAGGGGCCTTCTGCTCCAGCATAATGTTGGAATACTGACTTGAGAACTGTTCTGGATCTACTGCTTGGCTCTGGCTGACCAGCTCAGGTATCCCCAAGGCTCTATTAATCTCCTCGAGGCCGTCAAAGTTCCACAAGGCCAGGTAGAGCTGGTCCAGGAGAGCTCCCTCATCACTGGGAGACTCTGTTGCAGGATGTGGACACAGCAGGTCATTGGGAGAGCTGCCAAATGGGTGCCTGTTCTGGCTGGCAAAGGATGCCTGGTCTATAGGTAGGATGCTTTCAGGCCACAGAGCAGTCTGATTTGGAGGAGTTTGCTGTTGGATATACTGAGGTCACCCCATATTCATCTCCAATTCAGATGGCCCTATGTTCATGACCTGAGACTGAAGCATCTGTCTTTGGCCAGGCTGGATGTTGGGTCTCATGGGGATGCTACCTCTTGGGTTCCAAATCATACCTCCTTGGATTGGTCAGTTCATGGCACTGGTGGTAGCAGCACAGGTGACTCTGACAGTTGAACTCTGCGATGGCCATTCCCCAGATGGCACTGTGGGCCAGGAAGCATTACTACCCATCATTCCTGTGCTACCATTCCCTAAGTTGCCTTGGTTTCCTATCATCCCTTGGTTACTCATCATTCCTGGCTGAGGTATCACTGAGTAGGGACTACCGTTTCTGATTGGTGGGAAAGGTCCAGCACCAGTTGGGCTCTGCAAAGTGATGTCAAGAGGTAAATTCTGGTTTGTCCCAGTTGCCCTGGTCCTGTGTTATTAAAAGTGCTCTGTGAAATTCGTAATCCTGTTATCTGGGTTCCAACAGGTGTAACTGGGCTGTTTTCAGCTGTGAGTTGCATGAGGTCATTGATGTTAGCTTGCTTGTCAACTGATCCAGCAGGAGCACCTGACCTCGTGTCTGGGAAAAGCTGTGGTAATTGACTATTCTGAAAATCATCCAAAATCTCCTCCAAGTTGTCCAGCTCACTGCCAGGCTGGTCACTGGGCTCAGAGGTCATTTTCTCCTTCTCAGTTTTCACAGCTATTAGCTTTGTGTTACTGGCAGGGTCTGTCTTACTGTCCAGTCGCTCAAGTTTGGGGGTTATTTCTGGTAAACCAATATCTTTAGTATCATCTTTACCTAGCAAATAGCAAAGTAGTGCATTTTCTTTCTTCTTGGGGCTCACTGGCTCTTGTTTAATATTCACTTCTGACCCAGTAGCTGTGCTGCTGGACTCCTGACTTAGTTCTTTGGCTGTGGCTTCTGCTGTTAGGTTGGTTAAGTCCAGAGGGAATTGTTGTCCTGCAAGAATCTGTGCAAAATGTTATGCTTCTCCTTGAGTGAGGTCCCATGGGTGGATGCAGAGCTGGGCAAGCTACTTGTGGAGTCCCTTGTTTGTGTCTGACAAAGAGCTGGGTAAGGGTGAAGGCTCCATCTGGTCAGACTTGGTGGTCAGCAGCTTCAGGAGCTTGGTCTTCCCTTTGCTGTCATGCAACCTGTTGTGTCCCTTGGCTCTCTCAGCACTTGCTGCCTGGGACATGCTGGAATCGTTTGTCTCTTTCTGTTCTCCAGGATGGCAGGTGCTCTCAGACTGTCCAGTTGTACCTTCCAATGGCTCCTCATAAAGTACAAAAGAGTCTTTGGAGTCCAAGATTCCCATCTTGCTGAATGGGGGAGGATTCATATTAACTGGGGAGTTTTGCAAATTGCCCATTTTTAGGTCTGTTGAAGCCAACAATGACCCTAATGAGACCCTGTGTCCCTCACTGAGGGCCTGAAGTGCATTGAGAGAACTGTAGGTATAACTATGGCTATTTCCTGTGCTGCTGCAGACTCCCACAGAGGAATGTAAGCTTCCTGCAGGGGAAAACTGACTGGGTGGGATGCAAGGACTGCCAGCCCCTCCAGGGCTCATGCAATGCCTTGGTGAAAGCATGGAGTTGGGCTGCCCTGGATTCATGCCAGGGCTGCTCTGTGAGGGACTGTTCATTTTGAGTGCATAGTTACTACCCTGAGGAGTGTTTGCTTGCATGCCTGACACATGATTCATTCTCCCAGAACCACTGAACCTGCCCATGGGCATGCCCATTTGTTCCTTTGGGCCATTTATGGGAAAATTTATATTGCTACTGAGGGTCATGTCCTGACCTGAGTTCCCACTGCACATGGCCTGATGGGCAGGGCTGCTAGAGCTAATTGGATTCAATGGCTTCCCCATTGCTTGTCCAGTCAGATCTGGATTCATTACACATACATTCTGCTCTCTGTGAAGCATGTGTAAAGATATTAACGAGCTGAGGCTCATTAGTAGTCTGAGAACGGATCAGTTTGCTCTTCATTTGTGCAGCAACAAGAGTGCCATCGGACAAGGAGAAATGATAGATTTGACTAAGTGGCAATCCTTGTTTCAGTACTTCATGATGATGCCTCTTAGCATAGGACACAGATTCCCTTTCATACTGTGCATGGAACTTCTGAATGCACCTTCTCACCAGATCCTCCCAGCCTGGTTTCATGGCTGCTCTCATGGTACTAGTATCCAGAGAAGTGATCTTGCCTTGGAGATCCTGATTAGTAGGTAGTAAAACTTTTGGATGATGGAAGAACTGGTCTTTTCTTCATGAGGACTCTTCTTGCCACACAAATCAAGCAAGACTGCAAATCTTCTCCTTCTTCTTTGATGGACTTTGGTTGAGAGAAGGCAAAGCACTGCATAGTTTCATGTTTCTGATGTGCTTCCTGGTTATCATGACCTTCCTCTTCTGATTCGGGTAGAAGTTTTACCAGCATCCCACAGTTGAAAGTATGGCTGTTCTGCCTGGGAGCTTCTCCAGACCAAGATCCCCCATTTACTATAGACTTTAGCATCAGGTTATTGACAAATTCAGTGTGGTCCCCAACATTCAGGATGCTATATACACTTTTGTTCATTAGCTTTTCTTGGTTATACCTTAGATACTGTGTCACATTCTCTGAAACAAATACCACGTTGCCTTCCAGGTTCACTACAAAGAAGAGCCCATCTAGGGCCTCAAGCATCATGGGACCCAGAACATCCTTGTTGATGACACCCTGCCCTGTGGATGATACGTCTGACTTCTGCACTTCATCTGTGTTGGTAGCTGCTGCTTTCTCTTGTTCTTTGATCTGAAGAATTTGCTTCATAATTTCTTTTAAGATTGCACATTTGTCAGGTTTGAAGTTAAAGTTGTCTGTATCATTAAAATTTGCAAAAATCAGCTCTGCAAGTTCTTCTGTATATTTATTTTCCTGTTCACAATTACGTTTCTCAGTGCTCCTTTTGGGGCTGGGTCCAAGCTGGTCAGAACATTCCTTTTGCTTTCTTGTCTTTGCACTGGCTGGGTCAGAGGTATTTTCTCCCATCCCACTCATCTTGAACACATATCAGCAACTATGCCTGTACACAGGACAGAAGATCTATAAATTTGTAGCCAAATTCAAGAGAAATCTCCACAGAACACTGGGCAGCTTAAACAAAGACAACCTGAGCAAACTTCTGAGCACTCAGCACAGTCATTTCTGCCCCAGATCCATCATACCTTCTCAGCTTGCTGGCTCGGGTCAGTCACTCCATCAGGTGCGGGCTGCCATTGGCGCTGACCCTTGCTGCCTAAGACTGCAGCCGCCATGTTCCTGCATTCCAGCATTCTTCATCCAGCATCTTGAAACCTTTAAAACTCTTCTTCACATAGCCAGTTCCAGATGCTCCTGAGCCACATGTTCAGGTAGCATCATAGCAACAACCCAACTTTTCTCGTAACAAAATCTGTCTCAGTTACTTCTTTCTTGCTGAAACCCACAACTTAAAGGAGAAAAGATTTATTTTGACTTAAAATTTGTGGACGTTTTAGTCTATAGTCAGCTGGCTCCAAGGCAGGGTAGCATGGCAGAGAAGCATCATTGAAGAGAAACAGTTCACAGCACAGCAGGCAGAAAGCAGCAAGTGCAGCAGCAAGGCTCCTTTTCCCTTTTATTCCATTCCAGGCTAAAAGCATTTTGGGCCTTGCCACCCACCCCAAAGATTGGGACTTCCCATTAACCACACCCAGAACTATGATAAACCAATTAGCAAACTAATCCATTATCACACATTCGGAATCTCAGTATCACACACCCATGATCCAACCACCAAATCCCCACCTATGAGTGCATGAGGCTGGGGGGGATCTAGATACAAGCTACATTCTGTGTTTTCATGTATTTCTTTATACTTCAGAATGACAATGAGGAAAATAGACAAATCTGCATTGGGGTAATTCTGAGTCGTCTAATAATCCTAACATGACAACATCAAAATGTCAAAATGTTCAAAAATAATCTCTTAGTTGTGTAATCATTTGTGATTTTTTTGCTTTTGTCTTTGATTTTTCAGATTAAATAATGTATAATATAAATCTAAATAAACTCCAAATACAATAGTCACATATCAATTTTAATATGAATAAAACTAGGGATATAGAAAAACAACAAAAGTTAATGAATGATAAATATTAAGTCTTGATTATCATTTTTCCAAAGCATAAAGAAAAAGATAAACTATATTTCTAAAACATAATTTTAAAGGCTATATAATTCACAGATCTACATCATATTTTTTATATTTTTAATTCATAGCTATATATTATATCTATGCTTTGAACGCTATCTTATGTGTCATATTACTTGAGTCACACTCTGAATTATTTTAAGAAACATTTTCATTTTATTAACTCAGTAATTATTTTGCTACATTAAACTAATATCCACTGGAAGTCTCATACTGCAATTATCTGCTGATATCAATTCTGTTGTCTTCAGTATTAAATAATGTGACCTATATTAAGTCAAAGGTTTTTTTTTTTCCTTTTGCTTTATAACAAAAGTTCACTTCCAATGAGAAGCTGCCTTTTTAATTTTTTTTTTTGGTCCTGGGGATTGAACTTGGGACCATGCGTTTGCGAGACAGGTGCCGGAAATACTGCGCTGAATTCCTGGCCCCTGCCTTTTAAAATTTTTAAAACACATTTGCCACAATGGCAGGAAGGGTTTACAAGTATAATTTAGAGAAGTCATATTGACCTTTGTGGTGCATATTACAAAGAAGTTTTAAAATTCACAGGTCAGAACTAAATTCAAGCCAGTATTACAAAGCCATGGAATATGGAATCTGATTATACTTTTGAGTATTCAAACAAGTGTTAGAAAGGCAAAGGTCTTTCCTGTGCTAATTTCTGCTTCCTGTACACTTGCTTCATTTTCCATGAACTAAGGACCTGACCATTATTAGTTCAACGTTCATATCCCTAAATACTGAAGAGGAAAAGAATTTCAAATTTAAGAAAGAGAGGGGAGAAATCAAACAAAATAAACAAAACCACCAACTTTTCATAAAAGGCTTTTTCCCCCATTTGAGTGAGATATTTCTTTCTGTATCAAGATTTGAGGCCATGGTAGTTGAACTGTTAAATAGAACACACTTTTTGTTTGGTGTAAGTGGCCAGTGCTGAGTTAGGGAAGGGGAAAGATGTGATTCTGAAAAGTCACTGAAGGCTGCATAACAACAGAGAACCACTGGTTTAACTAAAGTACATTTTCATTCTCTTTATTGTCATATCTCTTTGCTTTTTAAATTGTTTTAGTCATTATATTCTTTTTTTTCCCTTAAATTCTTTTATTGGTACATTTTAGGTATACAATACATTTCTCATTGGGAACTTGTACCTTTACATGCTGCATCTTGATTCTTAGTTTTTCCCCGTTCCCAGCCCTCCCTTCA
>NW_004624783.1:16661660-16715978 GCF_000247695.1 Heterocephalus glaber
AGCAGTGGAATGGTGGCCCAGAAGCCCCTACCTCTGGGCTGGGAGCAGTGGAATGGCAGCCCTGAAGTGCCTTCCTCTGGGCTGGGAGTGCTGGAGAGGCTGCCTGAAAGCCCCTACCTCTGGACTGGGAGTGGTGGATTGAATACCTGGAAGTGCCTTCTTCTGTGCTGGCAGCAGTGGAATGGTGGCCCAGAAGCAACTTCCTCTGGGCTGGGAGTGATGGAACACTGGCCCAGAAACATCTTCCTCTGGGCTGGGAGTGGTAGTCATTATAATCTGTTTCATTCTTTGTGTGTATGTTGCTTCAAAATTGTTGTGAAAGGGATAAATTAATCTGAATAAATAAAGTCAGAAGCTTTCCATGAATAGGAGGACTTTGTGTAGGACTTCATTAATGTCTAGGATATTCACTTCAAGTCCCTAGACTGGAAAAGACAAGAAGTAACTAAGCCTCATGTGAGCTCTTTGCATTACAATGAAGATCGTGGTTAAATGACAAAATTGAGAAAGTAGAATTAACTGGGGGAATGTACAAAATTATGATCATTTATATGTATTGGAATGACAAGACTGGAGGCTTCCATTTCTGGGTAGAAATCAGAACTTGACTCCATGAGACCCACTTCACTATTTTTAATACACCTAGAGATTTCATATGCTCTGGGAAATAGAAATGGCTATCAGATAATCCAGGTTTCAAAGGCAAAAAATACTTTTTTGCAATTATGTATCATTAAGTAATATGAGATCTATCACAGATACTTTGTTATTACAATGCAAATCAAGTTCTTTTTGTTCCAAGAGAAACTTCTTTATAAACTATGAAAAGCCATTTTTGGGTTTTTTTGTTTTCTGTTTTTTTTGGTACCAGAGATCGAACTCGGGTCCTTGCGCTTGCTCAGCAGGCGGCGAAAACACTGAGCTAAATCCCCGGCCCAGAAAAGCCATTTTTGAAAGAATCTTGGACTATATTCACATAAAGATAAGTGCCCATTAGCAAAATAACCAATAGCTTTATAGGTAAATATTATATAGTTAAACACTGTACATTCTAAGTGCAAATGTTAATTTGTCCTTGTATCCAAATAAAAAAGCCTAGGGTTAGAGAATCACCATTAGGAATTTTAATCTTCCAGGAACTTTTCTTTAAACAAAAATTCTCTACAAGCTCTAAGTTAAAATGACACAGAATAAATGCATGGCAGTTTGGAGGGCATTGTCTAGAGTAATCTCCACTGCAGAAAGCGCTTAATGACAGTCCTGACTGATGGCTATAATTGGTGCATCTCTGCTACTTTCGCAAGATCTATGAGTAATTCTAACCAAACAGATGACAGTCACAAATCCTCATAGAGTGTTCAGTTGTTTCCAATTCATAAGACCTTTTAAGAATGTGAAATTTAGCAAAAGGAAGCGAACTAGTGATCGAAGTTAGAACATGCCTTCATACATAATGAAATATTCAATAAACAACAACTGCAAATTACTGAGAATCACATTCTTGTTCTGTGCAGCATTGCCATATGACTGCTTTTTACAAGATGCTAAAGGGAACAATCCATTTTCTTATATTTTATATATAGAGCCAATACTGACTTAGACTTTCTCAAATACTTTATAACACAAACTCCAAATATGAACAAGGACATTAATAGTGGTAAAATAGAAAAGAAACTAAGAAAATCAACAGCAAAGAAACAGAAGCAAAAATGTTTAGTGAGATTCCTGGAAACATGAAATTATGGTTGAATACTAATTATTGCTTAAATATTTACTTTGACTCTGATATTACCAGACCAGATTCCTCAGAGGACTTGTAGAGGTCTTAGGCCTCAATATGAGTTCAGAAGACTTATAATGAGAAGAAATACTCTAAATTGAATATACTTAGCATAAAAATTAATTTCAAATTTTATAAAACTAATCAAAGTTAAACCTAACTAGTCACCTAATTTATTGAACTTTGCCTTGGAATGGTTATTGCCAGAAATAAGGGCAAAGTATTATCAGCACCTGACATTTTCTAACCATAGTTTGCATGAAAAAAAATTGCATTTAAGAATTTATAATAACAATATTAAATTAAATTAATACACTGAAAATTCTCAGGTTGGAATGAAATAAATGTCATGCTCAGATTTTTAGATAGTATTTCTGGTACTCTTATTTTTTCCTTCAAGAATGGTGTTCTATGTGTCACACACATTCTACAATACGCAGGCAAAAGTCATGGATATTTGTCTCACAGATCACATGGTTAGGAGTTCTGTAGTCTGAATGTTTTTCAATAATGTGGAATAAATGGATACACTGATTCTTCAGTCTCCTCTGTATGCTTCCAGTGCCAACAGTGCTGTAGCTTTGCCATGTCTCTGGTTAGTGTATGCACAGCATTGACCCAAGTAGGAGGACAACCAGTGAGTAAACAGGCTATCTTTACCAGAGGAAATTCTTTTCAGATGTGCAAGGTGCCTATACAATCCACTGTGACCTAATGGGCTTTCTGGCATATTCTCTACAGAGCTTTTAAACATGGAATATTGAAATTGGCTGAATGGGCAGCAGGCAAATGTGCAGCCATACAGATGTTCTTGTTGTTGCTATTTAAATTGGAGCAATACCAGACACTTCAAATTCTTATTTGTGTTTTTGGCCCTCTATGAGAATCCACTGAATGTTAAAATCACCTTCACCTGTGTATTTGGAAAAGAACTGGCTTGGTTTCACAGTACTGTGCCTCTCCCTCTCAAACACCACGTATTATGTGGTAAGATCCTGAAGAACAGACACTTTTAATTTTTAATTCAGGAATGGAACCATAGATTACATCATCTACATTGGAAGGGTGGCACATAATGGTGAAGTGTGACTAACAATAGACTAAAAAATGCTTAAGGAAGAACAATGCATTGTTAGAAATCTCACACTAGATGATACAAAAATACAATGTGTATCTTTTTTCTTAGTCTGTACAGGAAATCTAAGGTATTTTATCAGAAGTAAATATGAGTTTTCAGTAGCTCATAACCGGTCAGAATATAATTACCAAACACTAATTATGATCCTATCAAATAAATATAAATTTTACATTTTGTAATGATGACTTATTTAAAGATTATTCAGTATTTGTTCTTCTCTAATTAGTTTTATTTTTCCTATCTTTACCTAGACATGCAATTTGTGTGTGTGTGTGTGAAAGTGTAGTTGTGCATCTGAATTCTAATTCTGTATGTTGAATTAGTAAATGTGATGTGCTGTATTAAATATTTTAGAGATATAATATGTTTATATTTGATTTAACCCACAATTGGAGAATGAGTATGAAATTTTCATATGACAAAACATTCCTTCAATGTAAAAATATCATCAAAATATTGTAGAAATCACTTAAATTTTTTGTGTACACACTTGGTTCCTCAAATAATAGATTCTGAGAACTATGTATATGTATTTTTAATATAATCTGAGTATCATGTGCATGTATTTGTGTGTAATGACTGTGTCTCCATCATTTTCTCATCCCTGGGACAAAATACCCAATATCCACAATTTAAAAAAAGAGAGGTTTATTTTAGTTCATGGTTTTTAGAGTATTCAGTATGTAGTCAGCTGACTCTAAGGCAGGAAGGGAATGGTGGAAGAGTCTGGCAGAGGAAAGCTGCTCATGTCTTGGCAGCAGAAATCAGAGAAGGGAGGAGACTCAGAGAGAGATAGAACTTCCAGGAGATAGAAATTCACACCCCCAGAGACCTGTGGCTTCTGACCATACTCCATCATTTAATACATTTAGCTCAAACTCTTTAGTGAATTAGTTAATTTAGGAGTATAGCACCCTCATGCTCAATCACCTGCTAAACACTCAACCTCTGCACACATTATTCTTTTGGAGATATTCTAGGTATAAACTATAACAGTTTGTCTTCCCTTTATTTTTTTCTATTACTTCTTTGACTTAGGACATGATAACTTGCCTTACAGCTGTCATTCCCTAACTTGCTAAAGTATCATGAATAATATCCTAATACTCCTAAAATGATAATTTTTAATATAAAATTAAATATAGAAATATACCTCCTAAAAATAAAAAATTCAAAACCACACATACACTCACATACATATACAGGCATAAAATCTAAACTCGGCAAATATTTTACACTCCTTGAAAAAAAGTCCATATTGATTAGTAATATATATAAATATATATATATACGAACTTTTACAATTCGAACAACCCATCACACTTGATTTCCCATTACTTTTTCAACTGTGCCCATGCACCAACTACTTTAAATATATTCATTTTTTAAATGCAGATTATTATAAAAACGCTTATTGAACATCTCAATATTTAAAGAAAAGCATATCTGAAATATCTTCTTGTTTATTTCCTTTAGAATGGCTTTCACTGAGTGACTGATGGCTCTTTCTTACTGGTTCTTCATGGTGCAGCTACATTGGTGCTCTTCATGATGCAGCCACACTGGTGTACCTTCTCCTTGGGTTTCCTCCTCTAGTTCTCCATGTTTTTCTATATATTTGCCTTTTGCTTTGTTACTAACACATCCATCCTCATATGAAGAGGAAATAACTCTCTAGATACCAATTATATTTTCTGTTTTTTAGTTGATGGTTGTGTACTGAGGGATTATTATTAATGGTGTACACCATAGGAAGGAAGCTCATGTAAAACTTTCATGTAAAAATTAGCACGAAAATGAAACTGAAAAAACGGCTCAAACAAATGGAAGAATAAAACTCTTAATCTCTTAGCATTGACTTTAGAGAATAAGCATGTTTATTGGATGACTTTGCATAGGAACTTATCAAATGGTAACTTCCAAAATGAATACCAGGCAGGAGCTTGGAAGCAAAGCACACAGGAACCCTAATGGTTATAAAAAAATTGGGGGACAGAAGAGAACCCCCTGACACAGAAATTGTTATGATACAGGGCCCTCAAATTCTGAGAGTATATTAGTTAAAGAAATTAAGAAATGTATTTTTGGAAGATGTAAATATATTTGTTTTTTATATAATATTAATTAATTATGTTTATTTTTCAGTGGCTTTCCTTTATATTTAGGTAGCTTTTTTCTTTTTAAATTCAAGGCTTTCTCAGCTAGACTAACTGGAAAAAATAAGGTTTTTTTTGTTCATATGTGAGCCAGCATTATAAAGTGTAATCTCTCAAGGGAGAGAAGACATTTTAGGAGACAGAATTGGGCTCACTGACCAGTATTATTTTCTACTATTAGTTTCTCTTTCAATCCATGGAGAGTTTGAAATATACTCTTCTTAGAAAATGAGAAAAGTATTAACTTTTGAGACAGGAGGTTAGGACATGGTAAATCTGGCTGGGGAAGTCGTCATGACCTGACACAAAATACAAAATCCTAGGTCGCACGCACAGAGCAGTTCCCAAAGCCCTCCACATGGAATTTTTGTGAGAACTCTTCCATGTTTTTGTTACCTGAGAAATTATTTCTGATTTTATTTTTTTCCAGAGCCTCTTTTGTTGCCAGTTCAGGGAGTCCAGGTGGTTGAGTTTCAGATTATTCCATCTTGCTGCCCCTTGGAGTTGCCTTTGGTGATCTGGAAGTCTGGTTTTCTGTGTGTGTGGGGGGGTACCGGGGATCAAACTCAGGTCCTTGAGCTTGCGAGGCAGATGGCAGAACCACTGAGCTAAATCCCCAGCCCTGGAAGTCTGATTTTGAGTTTTATCTAGGTATCTTCTCATTTCAACCAATACTGTCTGGTGCGCCTTTATTGAGTTGACTCTTTGCTCTCCCAGTGGGCTTCAATTCTCCACAAGCCTCAGAGATACCTTATGTCTGCTACTCAACACTGCGCCAATACCTGGGTTCAGAGCGATGGCCTTTTGGATCCCTGCCCTGGGTTGTCCTCCAGGCAGGCTTCTGGCTGGGTTCTGTGTGCACTTACCAGTGGTATCTGGGCAGGCCTCTGGCTGGGGCCTATGTACTTGTGGAACTGTTTTCCAGGGAGGCCTCTGGCTGGGGCCTGGGGACCCGCTCCACTGCTGTCTGGGTGGGCTTTTGACTGGCGGTCAAGCAGGTTCATAATAGGATGACCTAGACCTGATGTCACCCTGAGGAGTGGATGATACAAAAAAAGACCGACCACACTGAGTTTTTGTCACTGTGTTCCCTCTCGCATGGTTGGCTTGCCCTCATGCTGCAGAGTGTGCTTCTTCTCCTACTTTTATTTGGCCCAAACTCACTCTGTAGAGCCTGTTTCTTTTCTTACCTATAATAAAACTTTGCTATTGTTTGCACTTGTGTTGACTGAGTCTTTGATCTGGACAAAAAGAACCTAGAAACCATCTCCAGAAGGAGAACCCAGTGCTCAAAACCTGGCAACAGTTTCATTTGTCAATAGTAGTTCTTCAAAGATATATATTACATCATTACATCTGTTGTGACTTAGTGGTTATATATTTCTGGTCTTTCCTACATAGATTCTCAGTAAAAATTTGTTATATATATGGCTTAATTTTTTAATCTTTATATGTTTACTCTCTGGTAGTATTCACCAATGTTCACCAACTCTACTGAGGTAAAGCAGAACAAGCAAGTCTATTCTAGTGCATAATAGTATTATAAATAGCTATTTTTTAAGGGTGGATTTTGTTTTATTTTTCCCCAAGGTGCTAGGTCTTTAAGTACTCTCACAGAAATTTATTTTAAAGGTAAATTTCCCCCTTTCAGATTTTTTTGTACTTTTGGAAGACAGAAAGTCAATCTTTTGTAGAAGTTAAAATATTCTGCCAGAGATAGATATAATAATATCAGTTCAGCTGTTTACTGATCATTTAACTTGTTCTTTCCCTTTTGTCAAATGGGATCTGGTTGGCTGACTAATATGGATGAATAAGTGTAGTTAACAAGAAAGCATTTTAACAATAGCACTTGTAGTTATACATTTCATATATGCCTCCTTGAAGGAATCTTGTGTTGTTAAAGACAATAAATGTTCGTGCTGATGGTTGACAGTAACACACTGATCAGCTGTTTACTCCTCCTTCTACATGATTCTGTGAGTCTATCAAGCTATTTACCCTCTCCATAGAGTTAATCACTTTTGTGCTCTCCGTGAAGAATTATCACACAAATTACCAGAACTAGAGATTCTTATAACTTAATTAAATTAAAACATCAAGGGCCAGGGATTTAACTCAGTGGCACCGCACCTGGCTAGCAAGCACAAGGTCCTGAGTTTCAATCCCTGGTACTGAAAAAAAATTTAAAATGTTAAAATAATGAATTTTGGATTTAGTTCTATCATTAAAATATACTTTAATATTATAGGCATGTATAGTTCCTAATTTAATGTCACGCTTGTTGCCCACAGATAACAGACTGTTAGCTGATCTGACAGAGTAAATTTGGTTGAGTTCGGATTTGTTGATTCCACCACAAAATGTGCTGCTACCATGCAAAGGTTCTGTCTACTCACCAAACAACAAGGACCAATTAGTTGAGAGGCTAGACACTGGTAGAGAAGAAGCTATTCCAACAGCCAGCTGATGGAAAGATGAAGGATCCTAAAGGTATTCTAAAGACTGTCTTAGTTAACAGTAATAACCAAAGAGCTTTTACAGAAAATTTAATGGAATGTATATTTACATACAAATAGGTGGGCACCAAAGTAATCATTAATCCTTCAGTGGCCCATTTCTTTGATGCACATCCTGATGTTATCTAAAGGTCAACAGATATCTTAGATTCTGTAAATCTCAAGAAAGAGCACTGATTAAGCTGTCATATGACTGATTTTTTTTTCTTGTTCCTCTTTCCTGAAAAGCTAACTATAGGAGTTAATACAGTAATAATTTATGTGTGCCTTTTCTTTATGATCTAGAATGTCAGGCAAAGAGAAAGAAAGCAAAAAGAAAATTTGCAAAGGACAATTTACAAAGGAAAAGTTAAACTATTTGGTAGCTACAATATTACCATATGTTCATTTACTTACTAAAGTTGGAAAGGAATCCATCAGACAGTTGAAGTCTAGAGCTACATTTGAAAAATATTTCTCCTCAGTGAAGTTTTTATATTTCCACAATTACCTTTTTTTCCTTTTTTTCCAATGATATTGTGAATGTGAAGCAATTTATGACATCTCAGCTGATATATCTTGAGATGTCATTTTTCAGTGTCTGTCATAAGATTGTTGTATGCTCTGAACCATGAAAATAAAGATATAAATTTCATGGTGTTAACAGTGAAAGCCTGTTACTCATTTCCTTCATCTTCTTGTACAGTTTATTTGCTTGCAGAGAAATCTGATCAGAAAACTATATGCCTGGTTCTATTCCACACTTGGACAGTGGTTGCAATTCACTCTTTTTAGTTGTAAATTTGCCTTTCTAAAGTGAAGAGAGGGGCATTTAAGTCTGTAATTAATTAATTATTTCAGTTCAAATGAATGTCCACTTACCAAAGAAGGAGCTAACATCTATTTAGATGGCAAGCTACTTTGCTGTTACATTCAAATGTACAGAATGTTGAATAATATCAATACTAGCAGAAAGATACACATTTTTGTTCTTAAATTTCAGTATTTTTGCTCTTAAAATTACCTGGCCAAAGGTTGCATATTTTTACATTTTGTCACAAATGTCTAGTTTCAGTATCCAGAACAACATTTCCAAAATATTGTAGTCAGCTGTTGCCCCATGTCAGCCTAAACTAATTGCTTGGCCAGAATCCCTTTCTTTGTTATATTGGTCTTTTTTTCATGCACAAGATAGTTTAAGTGTTTTGCAACAGTAGCATGAAAAGAGGTTGGCAAACTTTGATCTGCCTTATTCAAATAACATTTATAGATTTTTTTAAAGACAGAAAAACTAATTTTAAAACAATAAAAATGTTATTTATTAAATTCTTGGTTCTCTAGAGAAAATATTTTTGAAAGGTATAAATTTACTGATTTAAACAAGGACAGAAAAGAATTATTAAGAAATGTTTTATTCCAGCCTTTCATTTGAGACTTATAAAGTCTTTTAATAGATACCTTTTTTTGAGAAAGGGTCTCACTATGAAGTTCAGGCTGGCCTTGAACTCACCAAATAGCCCTGGCTAGCCTGAAACTTATTTTTATTATCCTTCCTCAAATTCCTTAGTACTGGGATTACAGGACTGTGCTACCATACCCAGCTTAAATAGACACTATATTGATGTCTTTATCTAATTTTTATAGTAATTTACTCAGAAAAATTTACATTTATTCAGTTAGAAAAGAAATGAAATTTTAAATTTGTATTGGCACATAAATTTGCCTAATGTTTATGCAACTAACTTACCAATACACAGGGACTTTTTTAGGGATTTATATATTTATGACAAAATTAGCATTTCATTATCAGTTTCTATCCTTTTTACAAGACATGTGGTAGAGAGAAGAAACCATAAAACCCATTTCAATACTGTCAAACTGTCTAAAGTGTTTTTTGAATGGTAAAACTATAGAAATGCACTTTCAGGAAATGAATTGAGTTTTAATAGCACAGGGCTTTAGGGATACTTTGGTTATCTGATTTACAATGGTAGCCTAAGCAGTGTGGAAATTAAAGTTTGAAATGGCTTGGTTAACCATGACATTTCACTGCAGTATTACTGCTGTGGATACATAATTGATTATTAAAATATTTTTTCCCCAGTGGGATTTCCATTCTTGGTATTATGATTGTGATAAGAGCAGTAACCCTTTAACTTTCCCTTTGGGTATAATAAAAGTCTTCCAAATAAAAGAGAATCAATCATAATGTTATATAAGCTGGACAACCTTTAACCATTGCAGTGAGGGGTAGTAGCTGACAGCATTTCTTGCTTCTGCTTGTCTATTAATTACATTTTCCACCTATGTTTATATGAGTATAAGCCATTTTTGTTTTCTTGCATTAGAACCAACTCCTCTTCTGTAATAGTTTCCACTCTAGCCTGTGGGTAAAACTCTTCTTTGAGTATTGATGAGAGAAAGACTATTACTGATTCATTTCTGTTAAAACAAAATGAAGTAGCTTTCCATTGCAGAAAAAATTAATTGCAAAATAAATCTTTCTTATGACTGAAACATCAGAAAAATTTAGCACACATTTATTTATCCATAGGGACACACATGATTTCTTCTGAAGTACAATTTAGAAAATTGATTTTTTTTTGGAAATCATATATTTTCCCCAGCGACAAATTTCATGAATCTGCTATTTCTTTTTCTTTTTTTCCTTTTCGGCAGCAAGTAAAGTGTAACGACTTTAAAACCCTGGTAGTTATTCACTAATTACCTATAAAATGTCTTTTTTTAATTTAAATTTTTATAGTGAAATACTTATTGTTACATTTCAGGCGTACATAATGATAACACTCATCATAAGGAATTTGTACCTGTACATGAACTATTTTGCCTCTTTTCTTTTATAATTATGTTGTGCATATGTAGTATCTTCCTTTAAAACATATCATGAACTAACATACAGATCTCACTTGAGAAGTCTGATAATTTGATGGCCTTCAAATCAATTATATTTACATTTCTACTTAATATTTTAAAGACAGAGAAATGGGGAAAAACTGAGGCCATGACCAGTTTTATACATATGAGAAGCAGACAGAGACAGAGAGAGAGACAGAGACAACAGAGAGAAAAACGGAGGGAGGGTAGGGAAGAAACAGATGTAAGACTGAAGACTGAAGAGAAAAGAATGCTAAATTGTGACAGACAAATTAATTATTATTACCTTTCTTCTTTAACTCCACATTATCATCCAAAGCTGTATGGAAAAAAAAATTGAAAAAGCATATATTTTGAGAAAAGTACACATTCTCACAATGAATTAAACATATAAGAGGGAAAAAGAAAAGAAATAGGAGATGTACAGTTCATCATAGAGCTCTGTATATGGTAGTATGTGTGTCTGTATATAGTTATATAAAATATAATGCATAAACAAACATAACTATATTAATAAAACTATCTAAATCATGGCTCATTCATTCATCCATTCATTTTCCATCCATCCACTCATGCACTTAGCTTTATTTATGTATGCTACTAAGTGCCTAATAGCACTAGAGGTGGTTTTAATCCATATTGCACAGTTGCCCTTTGTTATAAGTGAAATTCTGTGTTCTTAACACCAAGGTCACCTGGAGTATCATTAGGAACTAAACACAGTAGATGAGATGTTCTATAGGTTTGCCATGCATAGGTGAAATGTAGGTTTTCTCTAATGGAAAGGTACTGTGATATTTATAAAAGAATATTTTTTTCAGCTAACAGGATATGTTCTCCCCAAGTGTAATTTCACAAGTAACAATGTGATAGTTGATTATTAAGATAAAAATTACACAGAATATCCAGATTATTCTGGAGATTTGAATAAGGGTATCTGTGATAGAGTGAGAAACTAGAAGAAGTTACACAATGTAGTGGACAAGAACATGATATTGGACCAAGTCTCACTGGATCCAAATCTGCATCTTTATTATTTGATGTGATGTTAAAAAGTGAGTTAATGCTTTGGACCTGCATTTGTTAATCTGTGTAAAAGGAATCATCATGGTAACTAGCTCCAAAGGATTATGTGAGGATTGATGAGACCATGTGTGTAAATCAGTTTAGTACCAGCCTAGAACAAATCCACAGCATATTTTAGCTGTCATATATTATTTAATATTAATATACAACATGTGTTGTAATAATAATCAAGCAATTATTATTATTATTATTTGGCAACCTCAAAAAAGCTTTAAAATTTTTGGTTTGGCTATTATTTAGAATACAGATATGCAATATCAACATGTCAAAGGATCAGAAATATAATGAATATTTTATCAGTGTCAGATTATGCAACAATAAATGGTCAATTAACTAGACATGAGAGAATATTATTGGAAAGACAATTGCGATGTAATGATTTATTCACTGTAAGAGACTCAATGATGAGATTTTCTTTACTTTTCAAACACCAAAATTACACTTTCATTACATGATATTCTAAAAAAGCAGTTGAAGATTAATAAATATAAGGTTTCCTGTTATATTTACCTTAAAATAACTGTGTAATTAAACTATTGTATTGGCTTACCTGAAATTATTTCAGTAAGTAGGTTGCAAGCAGAAATGACTTGTTAGAATCTATCAAAAAGGAGTATTTTCAGTAATTTCAGGAAATAAAATGCAATAATGAAATTCTATATTTTTAAATGTTCTATTCAAATATTATAGGCACTTAGAAATAATCCCTAACTACCTCGTTTTAAACATTTTCTGTTTCTTCATCTCTATTTCTACACCTTCTTCATAGCACTCACAGCTCTTTTTTCAGATCACTATCTGCCTGCCCTCAAGGACAGAAATTAATTATGTTTTAACAGATTTTGTAACTCTAGCTTCTTAATGGGCTTTGTGATACCAGCTTCTAAAATTTCCTCTTAGTATCTTCACTTAAGAATTTGTTATTGCTTCTCTTCCGTAAGACAATGTAGATTTTATAGCTTGCATAGGTCTTTTTTCATACCTATTTTCTAGACCTCAAGGCCAGAAATTAATCATGAGTTGGATCTCCAGTTTCTAACTCATTCCTGTAATGTGGCTGGTTTTCTACATTTCCCTATAAAGTATTTGGGAATAGAATACATAGTAATACAAAAATCATTTCATAATAGGACAGTTTCTAAATTAGTACAACATGTCAAAATAAATATGTGAAAGGCTGTCTGCTATACACAAAATGTACAAAGAAATGGTTGGAAGAAAACTATTTCTTCTTGAGTCCCTCAGAGATATCAAGCATTCATGGAAAAATGGAGAAAGGAGACAGCATAGTTCTAACAGTTTCTTTGAAGGCTATTTGTCATACAACACACAGCTACGGGAGACAAAAAATTGGGGGCAGGGCTGCTTTCTCATAAGCAACTTTCTGAGAGATGAGGCAAGGAAATAACTTGAAAAGTGGTGAAACTTTTGTCTCCACTGTGAAGAGAATAAGTTGTAATCTGACCCAGTCCTTGAGAATGCCAAAGAGCACCTTTGTGGCCCGAGCTCCATAGAAGGCTAGAAGGGGGGGCGGGGAGAAAGAGAGAGAAACTGACGATAGGAGTTAGGATAGGGAAGCTGAAAAATCGTGGTTTTTTATTAGCCTGCCATTATGGAGATATCAAAACTTCTAGCAAGTTTATCAGAAACAAGAGATGGCAATGAGAGACAAATAGAGTTTGGTCATCTCTTACTCTACCTAAGAATTCTGCTTGGAAGACATAGATAGACTATTAAGACAAAGAAGAAAAGCTTTTGAATACTGAGAGATGTGTCATACAAGTCCTTTACCAAGATCAACAGAACTGAAGAGGGAAGACCACAGCAGAGAACCTCAGAAGAAAGTATAACAGAAACCTAGACTGAGTCACAATTGCTTTCTCTTTCCCTGCCTTGCCACCACTCTCTGCTTCACTCCCTATAAGAAAATAGAATCACTGCCAGTAAATGGATAAGAATGTGCCAAGGGAGAGAAAACCCACAATTAATCCTTAATTATTTCATAAGTATTCCTTCATGTAGGTGATTCAAGTTGAAAGAGGAAGAATATTTAACCCAAAGTCAGATACTAAATTATGATTAACATGTAGGGCCAGACATTGTCATATTTTAGCAATTTTAAGACTGATAGTACTGCTGTTGTCCTTGAAAATGAGAAGGGAAAGAAAAAGGTCAGTATTTTCATCTACAGACAAAGAACACTACACTCATTAAGCACAACTGTAAAAGAAGACTTTAGAGGAGAATTACTATTGGATTTGCTTCATCATGAATCATATTGAGTCAGCATAGGAACAAACAGAATACACAAGTGGAATAGAGAAAGAGAGGAAAAAGATACAATTATCTTTTTCCAAGACTCCATGACAAGGTAGCACATCCAGAGGGGAATAGAAGAGGAGAAACTGCTCATGTCCTGAAGGGGAGGTGGTGGGGGGACAAAGTGAAAAGAGAGGAGCTCAGAAGAAAGGTAAACCCTCCCAGGCCAGGCCTTTGGTGACTCACCTCTCCCTTTTAGATCCCACCCTTAACTGCAAGTGAATTGTGAGCTCCCATAATCCAACCACCTTTCAAAAGCCCCAGCTATGAGCACATTGGAGTTTGGGGGATATTTTAGATCTAAACCATAACACCTGGTGAAGTTGTTTAAAAATTATAGTTTGAATATTCTCCCAATGCTTGAGACACTAGAAAAATGCACTGGTTCCAAGATGGATTGGGTTCTACAAAGGCAAATATTTAGAATTCCTTGTTATATCCAACATCATTACCCCCTTTTACTTCTACAGGTGGCATTTAATTTCAATTTTTCAGGAACTTTCTGATTGTCCAGCTATTTCTTTGGCTTTTTGTCAAATTGCAACAAGAGTAAATTGTAAAGTATTTCTGTTTATTGAAGCTATTTTCCAGAAAATAGTATCTAAGACACATGACTACTTCTAGACTCCAAAACTCAAAAGCTTAGAGACACATACTACCTATTTTATATGAGTCATTATTAATTTTTAATAATTACTTTAATATTTACTACATAAAGTTTATGTATTTACTTCTAAAGTTTAACCTTCTTCAATGTCACCTCTTTTCTTCCTAAGTGCTAAAATTGTCAAAGAACAATTTTATCCCTTGCTGTGACCATACATTGAACTTTAGCAGAAATTATGAAGAAATCAGCAAAAACTTGGATTAAAATATGAATAACTGAGGTTTTCTTGCTAACAAAATAATAGAAATCTAAACTAAAACTCTTTTATTAGAGAATATTCATCAAATTGAGTAACTGAATAACATTAGCAATATTCAGGAAGACCCAGAAATTGATCAAGATTTATTTGATTGTATTTACAAGGCATTATATATATAATTCTAATTGTATTTCTAATATTTCTCATTTTTTTCTTGGTGATAAACTCTTATTAATTTTGGGCAGATGTATTTACTAGGTCCAGTGCAATTGCAGAGAAATTTTGAACAGTTATGTCCCAAATGTTAAAATAGCATGACTATTCCCATGAAGTGAGCCCAAAGATTTCAGATCAGAAAATAAAATAAAATCTATCAAAAATTATTTATAATTTCTACAATACAGAGAAACATTTAATTACTAGGATTCTTGTGTTTTAAAACATAGATTTGTAGGCTTCCCTGGGAAATAGACTCTAAAGCAGGTAGACATTATATTTACTGAAGTATTTTCTCAGTAACGTTGAAAGTAAAAGACAGAGAACTGCATAAAAGTAGACATTAAATTGTGATACGTTCACTCATGAGGTCAGAGCTTATCTTACGAAGAGCTATAACATTGGTATGACCCTTCTGAGTTGTTAAAAATTGAAGCAAAAAGAGAAGACCTTTGTACTTTCATATGGCACCAACCTAGTATCAGTTGCAACCAAAAAGAGAAATAACCTGTGTGAGGTAATTTCTTTCAGCCAAGACCAAGGCAATACAGTTTCTGAATTTAGGCCCTTTCAGAGCCTACTCCAATAACCTTCATAGCAGCTAAGGAAATGAATGCATTAGTCCTAAAGAAGGCTTTCTGGCAACCCACAGTAACATCCATAATGAAATACACTGGTTGAGGTCAATTACTTTCAAATAAAATATCATCAGTCAATCAATTCTTAAAGCCAATAATTGAAAGTAACTTTAAAACACACATGGGAGGGCCAGGGATTTAGATCAGTGGCACCACCCCTTGCCTCAGAAGCTCAAGGTCCTGAGTTTGATCCCCGGTACAAACACACACACACACACACACACACACACACACACACGGGAATAGTACATTTTAAAGAATAACATCTACCTGAGAATGTTTCAAAGATCAACCATCCAATTGTAATTCTAAGCAGCTATAGTTTTTAGCATGCACAATAAAATAGTTGGAATTGAGTCAGTTAGTTTGTAAAGAGATCAAGAGTTCATGATTATGGTTTCAGAGTAATTCTCATTAAGTCTACTTTTTTCTGGAAATAACTAATTTTAGTGTAGTTATCTAGTATGGTCATCTTTTGGCATTTAATAATGTAACTATAGTGTCAGTAGTGAGAACAAATTACTTATGTTTCTATTCCAAATAGTTCTGATATATGCATTTAATTCATTTCATATCAAATTATCTAGTGATTTGGTTCAAAAATCATGATTAAAATGTCTTCAAGACTAAGAACAAAAAAGAATTTATTTTATATTCTTCAGTGTGTTATTTTTCCTTATATTTAAATCAAACCAACATGAACCCTTGTAGTGTAAAAAATCATGAACTATTATTAAAATCTCTAACTATATATCAATATTGAATTTATGTAATCCAGTATTGAATATTCATGTAATTCATAACCATTTCTGCTTCACAGAATTGTGTATAATGTCTTTGCTGAGTGATGCCTCTTTCAGACTGAGAGAATAACAATGATTGCTTATGGCATAGCCATGAGCGAAAGCCCCCTGGTCTTTATGATGAATATTATGATGAGAATACTGTAATGGTAGAATATTATGGATGAAATAATGAAAGACCTGTAATTTTAGATAACTGCTTATGAAAAACGAGGATTATAAGACTGCCTAGGCAATAATATACTCTTTGGGTTAGTTAGGGTTCATAATTATGAAAAAAAATCAAATTTATAACAAAAACTAAATATTAAAATATTTTGCCTGTAGAAAACCCTAAATTAGAAGTTCTGAATGATTACATACATAAAATGACTTCAAACAATCAAATGTTCCTGGAAAATGCAAACTTTAGGGTCATTTTTCTTATGGTATTAAATACAAGAACAATGAGAGATATGGATATTAATTGAGATCTGGAACTTTACAGTGTTGCCAGACACATATCACATATCAAAATTTCTCTTGCTCTTCCTGACATCTAGATTGAGTTTGTTCCACAATGATTGAATGTCTCTAACATTTCAAAGGAGATAAAATGTTTGAGAGAGAATTTAAGCGTAATCTAACCTTGAGTAAGTTTTTTAAAATTTCATAGGACATGTTATCACATTAAAGTGGAAAATAATTCACTGTTGTTTTGATTTTATTTTATTCTTTTCTTCACAACTTTGTTCATGCAGTTGTGGACAGAAGACATGAGCCATATCTTTATTTAATACGAACGTTTCATCTTGTCTGTTTATGAAACCCTACGACAGAGAATTTTGATAGATTTTTTTTTCTGGAGAAAACTGACCACACTTTCAATAGCTCACAAATAACATTCAACTAAAATCAAGTTTGGGATTTCTCAGTTCAAAGATTGACAGTAACGGAAGGCTGTTTAGCCAGCTGCTCTGACCAGATCTCGTATGGTGTTTGAACCTTATTAAAGTCTCTAAACTTAGTACTGTCTTCAGCTTTGTTCAATTCAGGATATCAGTTTCGTGCATTCATCTAAAGGCATTGACTTCATGCTTAAATTAACTAACCCATAAATTAGAAAGCCAATATATTAATGTGTAGTCCATGTATGCTATTTCTAATGTTTCGCAGTTGTATTTGCATAGAAAAATCTAAATCGAAAGACTTTTGAATATAATTCTTTTAAAACTTGATTTTTTTTCATTAGAAAATACTGAATTTTTAAAAGTAGGAATATCTGTGTCTAGAAACTGACAATTCTCTACCCCCAGGCATATTTTTGTTATGCTATTACATCATTACCTTGTTCCAGGATATAACTGTGTTACAAATTAATTATTTTCACTTATATTGAAAACATTATACATTGCTACATTTGGTGGAATTTGGAGAATGTCCATTGACTTAAGGAGCTATTGAGCTACTTTGATCTCATGCCCCCTTTGTGGATTTCTGCAAATATATAACATCATTCACTTTATGTTTATTCTTACTGATGCCATCTTTAATACACAATATTTACTTTGAAACATTAAAATCCAGAAGTATGTTATATTTAGAACACTTAGTTCTATGCATACACTCATAATGTTTGCTTTATTAATCACTTATTGTCATTGGAACAGAATGCCTGTCACCTAGAGCATAAGGAGAAAAAATTTATTTTGGCTGATGTATTCAGAGGGTTTCCTCCATGGTTGACTGTTTCTAAGACAGAAACAGCATGGTGGAAGACCATGTAGAGTCAAGCTGTTCACCACATGTGACAACCAGGAAGCAGAGAGGAAGCATCCCTGGACAAAGACATCCCTAATAAACCACTTTTTCCAATCAAGTCTCACCTCCTAACAGCACATTCAGCTATAAACTCAGTTATGAATTTATCCACTGATAAGTGTACAGTCCCTGTGATCCAATCATCTTCCAAAAACCTCAATTCTGAACAGGAGACTTTGGGGGTACATTTTAGATTTGAACCATAGCACTAGTCTTTCATTAATCTCATTAAAAAGTTCCCAGGGCTAAGCATGGTAGCATCACACACACACACACACACACACACACACACACACACAATGATAAAATGACAACAACAAAAACACGCCTCATCATTTATTTACATTTCCTAATTTTTAATTTCCAAACACATCTTCATTTTTTTTACCACATGGTGCAATATACTAACTAAACTTGGGTCCCAAGGAAATCCTACTTGTCTCCAAAAATAGTGGAAAATGATAATGAACAATCACACAAAAAATATAATTTTAATGAGAAGTTATCTGCTCAATAATATTTTTCTAAGTCATAAAAATATTTATTTAGAAAATAGAAAGTGGCACTAAATTTCACAAAAAAATCTAAAACATGAAATATATTATAAAAGTCCTTGATTTCACAACAAATCTGTCATCTATCTATACATTTGAGGTAGTAATGTTATGGGAAAAATAACTCACAACTTGCTAGATGTCAGATGTGAGGAGTTGATTGTCTTGCAACACTGAGGAATGAACTCATGAACCACAGAGGAATTTCAGAGTTTTATTGAGAATAAGGAGCAGAAGAATATCTCCTGGATTTCTAGGAGGGGTCCCAAATGGGAGGCCACCATGGCTCTTTGTTAAGGGTAATTTATATAGCAAAATCTCAACATGAGTACAACACTGATCAAACTACAATCAACCTATAGGATTACAAGTACAGTCACTTAGTTAACAGTGATCCAATAGGGAAACAAGTCATGTAGCATGAATAGATGGAAAGAACAAAGGCATTCTTGAAAAGGGAGAATATAGGTCCAGATGTCCTGATCACCCACCTATTTGTCTGATGCCTATCTGGGCTCACTGGACCACATGGTGCTAGCTATAGTCCAATCTCAAGCTGCTGTTTATCTCTAGGAAGGCTCCCAGGCCTACCCATTGAGTCTCCACCTTGAGACCTGGCTCTCTTGAGATTCACCTCCAGCCACAATCTTTGTGTATCTCATCTTCTGTGCTGACTTCCTCAAGGGCTCAATCCCTCTCTGACTGCATATGAATTTTATCTACCTCAGCCATCTACAATTATAACATTAAATCTTTTCTATGTGTCATTATAAAATATGAAAAAATATACAGCAGAACTATGAATCTAGTTTTAAAGAACGTACAAAATGTCCATTAAATACAAGTGTTTAATAACCTATTTTACTTATGTATCTTTTACATTTTTACATATATATATATATATATATATATATATATATGTCTACCTTATTTACAACACTTATTTAGTATTCTATTACATGGAGGAAACTTAAGAAGTTCTCTTATTCCAGCTTTTAAAATTAGATATAGTGCTGTAAGAAGCAATCTTGTTCATGTTTCTCAATGAACTACTGTGAATTTGTCTTTATAACACATTGTATAAGACAAATTGATGAGAAAAGGAATATGCCTGAAATTTGCAGATTTGGCTTTGTCAAGTCACCCTCCAATCAAGCTATTCTTGTCTAACTTTCAACCAAAAAACACCAGATGCCTGTTCCTTCATAGCTTCTTTAAAATTTAGTAGTATGAGATTCAAATAAGCAAAAATGCTGCAAAATAGATTTTAATGACATCTCACTAAATGATGAACCAGTAGTAACTAGAGCCAATATCTCCTCTTTCTTTCTTACTACTCTAGTTTCCTCATTATTGTCTTCTTTTGAAAATCTTGTGATTTACTGTATTCCTTAATGAATATATTTTATAATACTTATTTTTCTCTTCAATCTATATTAATTAATTTTTGAATGACCTATATGTACATACTTATGAGTTTATATTAACCATAGTTATATACTTTAAAAATTAGATAAATTAGCAGTTTTAGAGTTCTTGATTATAAAATTTTCTTCTAGATTCACAGTACACAGCACAGCAGTAGTTAAATATAGTAAAAGGCTCAGAAAAGCAAAAATACTGTACCTAGAGTATTGGATAAGTATTTTGGTTTTTGAGTCAAGAATCTCACTTTGTTTTTAATACCTCACCACATCATACACACCAATCCATATTTATGGAATTCTAATTTTCCTCAGAAAATTTTCTGAAATAAGGTGGAGAATCCCTGTGCACAAAAAGTATAATCACCTTTCATTTCTTTATATACTCACTTGAGTTGTATGCTAATCTAAGATTCATGGAGTTAAGAATATTGAGGGAGCTATTTTGTTTTGGAAGTCGTCATTTTGTATTTGAGAGAGATTTGTTGAAAAAAAGGAATAGTGCAGTTATTTTAAAAACAGTTATAAAAAGTTGAGGCTTGAACTTACTAAAATTATATTCTGAAGTCTCGTGAGGTTTAATTAGGTTCTAATATTTTAAGTAATTAGCTTAGATTAAGCAACAAATTAAACTGGACAGTTTAATACCCTCTAGAGTGTAATGTATTTAGTGTTATATATAACTTAAGGGTAAACGTTTGTAAATCTATTACTTGAATGCCTAATCAGATGTGATCATTTATATGACAGATAAATACACTAACCAATAGTACAAAATGTAATATATATGTATATTGGGCTTTCAAGGGTTTTCCTCTCAATTTCTGATATATAATAAACAAGAATATAACAATTATTTGTTGCTTAGTAGGCTATAAATAGTATTTTCTCTGAGAATATAAGCCAGAAATTGAGTTATATACCTAAACAATCATTCTTGGTCTGAATTTGCACACATTTCAAAAACTGACTACCCATTGCTGAGACTACTAATCCCTTAAAAGAAAAGGATGTCTGAGTTCACATTCTCTCTATAAATATACTTGCACTGCCAAGCCACTGTTGCAAAGCTTTACAAAATGTTAATGTTTTATAAACATCCTTAATTGATGATACATTAAAATTTTATTTCTCTGTCAATATATATACTTTGTTTAACATGCTTATTTAAAAATGTTAAAAATGTTATAAAAACTTGCAAATAAGCGAGTCACCTGAAAATTCTATAGGACTATTTATTCTGAGGGATAACCAGGACAGAAAAAAACCCTACAGTTCCCAAAGTTTCCTTTTCTTAAGGAAAAGAAATCTTAATGTGTATATCTAATTAATTAATTAAACATTTTCTATCTTTAAGAAAAATCTATCCTGAGGGATTGATGTATTTTTCATTATCTACATTGTGGTGATGGTTTTGCAATATATATATGTCTATAAATATGTATGCCATAATTTATGAAGATGTACATCAAAATATGTGTAGTTTAGAAAACTAAGATAGAATCACAAATTTGAGTCCCATTTGGGCAATTTAATGAGACTCTGTCTCAAAAATCTAAAAACAAACATATAAACAAAAAATTCTGGGGATGTATCTCAGTACTAAAGACCGGGGTTTAATCTCCAGTATTTCCACAATTGTTACTTTATTATAGGTTTTGATAATGACCTAAAAAATACATAATAACATTTGTTTGTATTATTTTTGGTTTTAAGCAAAAAATCCCTAATTTTCTCCAAAATCTTATGAAAGGAGTGATGTATAAATAAACATAATACATTTATACCTGTAAGGAGGTATGCCTGCGTGACCCTTTCCTTATCTCTTTGCTATGCTTCCTGAGATAGCTCAAATGAATCCAGTATCTTTTCCACTGGAAAACCATTTACATATTTTTTACTCTCAGTTCATGAAGGAAATAAAAAAAGATTTTGGTAGCAATATTTTCAGTAATATGTCCTGAAAGTTTTTGAACCTTTAAGGTCTACCCAAGTCTAGCCAAAGAATCACATATAAAACATGTTTTGTAGTACCTAGTGTGCAACTAACATTATCCTTACCATTGTATACAAATGGTTGAAGTACTAGAACTCTGCAAAGCATTTTCTTTTTTTATAGATTAAGAGGAGAGTTGCCCACTTCCAGGCCTCACATCCAGTGACCTGTCTCTGTCCAGGCCCCATTTCCCAACAAATCAGTTATGAAGTCATCAGGGACTAAACCACTGATGAGGATAACATCCCATGATCAAATCACCTAAAAGCCTTATCACTGAACACTTACGGTTTTGGAGGACATTATAGATCTAAAACATAACACATACCACGACTTGGGCACATATTAAAATTTTGAACTTTATAGACAGCAAGATACAGACTCATATAATGTAAGAATTGAATGTAACTTTAGGAATAATTATCACCGAGTCTTCTAACAAAGGAAATCGTGACAGACAAGATTTCTGTTCTAAGGTCACACTTATGACTGAGTTATCTTGGGTCTTTTCTCACAACCTGCTAGTTTATGATTTTTTTTTCTTTTATTGGTGCATGTTTGTAAACATAATGGTGATGTTTGTTTTGGGTAATTGTTTCATGCACATAACAAAAGAACTCTCTGCTGTATGTTTTTGAAGACCAACATAAAAAATGAGTGTGTGAAGTAGATGTCCCTTGATTATGACTTTTTGGAGATGGGCATATTTGAAAGGTAGCAGGTAGAATTAATAGGATTTGGTCACTGGTTATATTGTAAGTGTTTACTAACAGTAGTGGATGAAGAAAGAAAGGAAAGGAGCTAGAATAATTGCTAGGCTTGTGTATTTAGTAAAGGGGAATGATGGTGTCAGTTATCAGTACAATAGATACAAGAGTCCTAGTACAGTTTCATTCATTTCTTAAAGCTGATTTATTATATTACATTGCTTTTTGGGTGGTCTGAGATATAAGTTAATTTAGAAATTGGAGAACAGAACTTATTCTGGGAAGCATCCTGGAAATTTAGAACTGGCAGTTGTTTGAGCTAGTGGGTTCTGTCTAAGAGAACTGGGAGTTGGACTCAGGGTCAGACCTACAACTTGAACTGATCAATGAAACTATCATTGCTGTGGTCTAGCTTTTTAATATACAAATAAGAAAAATGAGACTTAGTCAATCTTTGCAAGGTCTTTCTGTTTAGACATCAGCCCCAACTAAACTTTAACTATTTTTAAACTATATTTAAGTATTTTTTTCTTCTCTGGATCTTCACACAAAACTTCATTCTCTGCTCTTGGGCTCACATCACACTTACAAAGTAAGAATGTTTGATCAAGTTCCCTCAGTTTCACCTTAAAATCTCTCTGCACTTTAATCTTTACAATCTTGCTTCTAATCTCTGAAAGATATGCCCTACTTCTTTGTGAGGACTGGTATCTCTCTCTGTTCTTGCTTGCATCTGCCTTTTCTTCTTTCTCGATCAATATGTTGTTCCATTTACTTTTTGAGATCAATATTTTGAGATGCTTCACCAGAATGTACTCAGTAAAAATTCCCCTTAGTTATTTATATTGCTCCATATCTTTGTTTAAAAGCTGCACTTCTATATTGAGTTGATTAAGATGGAAAAAAAGGAATGATTTTTAGCTTTGTGGGAAATGCATATGAACCTATTCTCTCTCTCTCTCTCTCTCTCTCTCTCTATATATATATATATTTAGTTTGCAAATACATTTGTCCTAATGATTTGATCAATACTAAAGTACTAAAGATTTAGTACACAATGACAAATCAAAACACTAAGGAGAAGTAATACCGATGTTACATTCGTAAGAGAGCAAGCTGTGTGTCTATGGGTGTGTGATTGAGTGTGTATAAGAGTTTTGTGTGAATCTATTTCCTGTGTATTATCTCAGTCTGTTTGATATAACAGAGAAGATGTAGACTAAAATATTAGCAAGACTATTCCAAATAGAGATATAATAGTGTATCTTGCTCAGAAACAACAAATTTAAAACTTTCCAGTGTAAACCAGTTTTTAGAACCACACCAGCCAATGTGGCTATAGAGCATGCTCAATGTGATTGATTCTGTTAAGATGATCTGTCAATATAAAATATCACATTTCAAAGACCTAGGACAATAAAAGAATAAAATCATCTATCAATATTTTTCAGTTTGCTTGTAACTTAATTTGTTAATATTTTGGATATATTGCATTGAATACATCTTATTTAAATTAATATTATCTGCTGCTTTGTACTTCTTTTAAGTGTGTCTACAACTAAAAACTACACCTGTGGTCTGCATAATATTCACCTGACAGTACATTTCTATAAAGCTAGCGACATGAATTGGGACCAAATGAAAACTTAAAACATGATATTCACTATTCAAAAAGCAGGAAAAGTTTCTGTGTCAGATACAGAAATATTTTCCAGTACTTTGGAGTCGCTTTCTCAGTCTGCAATACTGTTTCTCATTAGCTAACTAACCTTGCACTCCCTTCTGCACAGGCAAATGCTGTGCAGGTGCACTGCTGGACAAAGACAGTTGCAGACTTTTACTTGAGTCCCCTCCACCTGACAGGTGCACAGCCCACCAGTTGCCCACCCCTCTGCACTGTGCTGATTGTAACCCTATAAACCTGGTTAAGTCATCGAGGCCATCGCTTGTCACACTGCATGTTTTGGCCTTTTGGTGTGTTATGAAATAAATCCACTGGATCAATATCAGCATTTCATAAAAAAGGAAGGGAATATGTCAGAAAGGAGTAGTAATTTATTGGATTTCATATTAACTAATGAGATATAAATATTGTTTTGTAACATTTTGTTTCAGATATGCATGTATGTGTGCAGGTAATGTAACAATATATTTTCTGAGGGTTGTGCTTCACATTTTGAAAATCCCTGAAATATATTGTGTAGTTTCCTTTATAATCCTGCCTGTGTGAGTATCTTTATACTAAACTACATAATTTCAACCATAGGTTAGTTTCTTAAGTTAACCACATTCTCTAACTTAATTTCTATATTATCTTTGCCAATTTTTCAATTGTTCCAATCCAACTAGCAAAGTTTTAGTCATTTTAGTAAGCAGCTAAATGCTCCTCCATAAGTTTTTCCAGACTCCTTTCTCCTTACAACTCATTTATCCTCCTCACCCTAACAGCTGTTTTGTGGTAGCTTTTTAATAAATCTCTACTAGTACAAGAAAGACAATAGCGAGCTAGCCCCTAAAAATTGAACAATGTTAGAATACATGTAACCTCTTTGAATAAATTCTGTCACACAGAAATTCATAAACCACAACTCAGACAACCTGTTCTATAGGATTGGAAATACTGTCTTTGGGGGTTTTCAAAAGACTTTCTATGAAAGATTACCAAAGGCAAATGTGATTATATTCCCAGGGGCAGGTTATAGATATTCAAACTATTTAAGTTTTTTATAGCCAACCCTGGATGATTATGTGCAAGTATAGCAGAAAGAGACAAGGCCAAGCAGATTCATAAGCCTATTAAAGCTGGGGGACTGCAGAAAGAATCTCTGAAATATTTTATCCAGTTAACTTATATTGAGTATTACTAATTTCTCTTAAGCTAGCCAGCCTTTAGTATTCATTAACTAATAACCCATTAACTTCACCAACGAAAATTCAATTGTACTTATGCTAAGTAACAAAGGCACTTGTATAAATCATGATAAGGATAGCTGAGTTCATAACAGGGATCCCTCAAAGAGCATGAAAATCATTCCTAGTCATTGAGGTACAACACAGTTAGTAAATGACTCATAACTGTGAAAACAAGTGGACAGAAAATTATTAGGAAAAGAAAGGAATGAATATTTTATCTTCTGCTTAATGTATTTTATATTTTCAGCACTCTCAAAAAATTGATTTTTGCATCACAACATAATGAGCCTCAGTGTTTTCATAGAACACGTGTTCTTTATTTTAGCTAAAATTTAGTTTACTTATGCATAATAATAAAACATCCTTTACCATGTTTCTCTTGGATAACCATGCAAAGAAAGTGGTATATCATCAGTATATCATGTGATAGCACAATATAATTATTTGTAATGTGTTTATAATGCTTAGTTTTGAACAGAATATAAAACCATAAAATTTTTAAAATCCTACATCAATTCTGTGGAAAAATTGAAAGATCTGTCTCAAATGTGTAGTTTTTTGTAGTAAAATTACAAAACATTTCTGTGAATATACTTTAGATTTTAAATGAAGTTTTACTCCATGAGTTACTTTAATAAAGCAACATTATGTAGTAATGCTAAGTTTATATTTTCTGGCTTAAATTAACAATTATTCAATAATAGAATAGCTTTGCTAGTTTATTATTCCAGTAATATATCAATATACACAGACATATATGTATACATAGCATGTAGTCGTAGCATATACGTGAACCTACTAACACAAAATTTTAATATATAAGTATTATAAAAATTAAATAAGTGAGGCATATTAATCATTCATCTGTATCCTGTCTGTGCTACCTGTATGTTCTTTCCTAGGCTTTTGTAATGAAAATGACACTTTGAATCCATGCTAATAATGTCACTGCTTGGTTTTATTTGAAAAGACAATTTTTTATCATCTTGAATTGCCTTGTGCCATGTGGACAGGTGAGAATAATTTTGGTAAAATTATTAGCAAACTGCGAAATTCTGAGGTTCACCTAGTATGAGAATACTGAATAACTAGAATTTTCAAGCAATGGATTTTTCCAGGACTCAAAGGCTCTTACCCACAGACCTCTGCTGGTTACTTACACTACTTAAGAGGGCCATTGAATGAGCGCTGTGGTGAGAGACTTGTTAAAGTTCTGGTACAAAAGAGCACCTATCTCTAGGGAAATGATAATCTCACTTGGACTTGCCCCTCATGGAAACAAAACCAACCTATACCACTGTCATTAAATAAATTCTACATCTTGAAGAGGGACAGCAAGTTATTTTTTACAGAAGGCCCTTCAGAGCTAAAAGCATAATTTGTTGCCACCAAGGGGAGGAAAAGCAGAATGATTAAAATGGTTTTGCCTGTGAAACATGCAAAGCATATCTTAAACTGAAGCTGTATGAGATTTAATAGAGAGCAGGAATTTCACTTATTCTCTGAGCCATAGGCACATAGGAAAGGCTACAACTTGAGAAAGAGGTTGGATATTAGAAACAAACAAAGAAAATGAAAAGCCATCCCCTTCCTGGATAGAGAGATAGAACCAATATTGTCAAAGTGGCCATTCTATTAAAACTAATAAATAGATTTAATGCAATCTCAATCAAAACACCAATGAGATTCCTAACAGAATTAGAGAAAACAATCCTAAAATTCATATGGAATGAGAAACAGCTCCACAATAGCAAAGCAGTCCTGCATAACAAGAACAAAGCAGGAGGCCTCAAAATTTCAGATTTCAAGTTATATTTCAAAGCTACAATGTTAAGAAAAGCATATTATTGGCATAAAAATAGACGTGAAAATCAATGGAACAGAAACAATCCAGGAACATTAGACCATCTGACCTTTGAAAAGAAGACCAAAAATATACACTGGATGAAAGATAGGCTCTTTAATAAATGGTGCTGAAAAAACTGGCTAGTCAAGCAGAAGATTGAAACCAGACCCACGTCTCCCACCATGTACTACAATAAAATCAAATGAGTCAAAGTTCTAAATATTAAAACAAAAACAATTTACTGGAAGATAAAATAGGTAAAACTCTAGATGATATAGGCATAGGCATAGGAAAAGGCTTTCTGAGAAGAACATGAATTTCCCAAGAAATATCAAAAAGGAGCAAGAAATGGGATTATATCAAATTAAAATCTTCTGCACAGCAAAGAAAATAGCCAACAGAGTGAAGAGACAACCTACAAAATGGCAAAAAAAAAAATTGCCAGCTATTCCTTGGATAGAAGACTAATATCTAGACTATGTTAAGAACACAAAAAAATTATACTCCACCCTGGTAAAAACCTAATCAGTAAATAGGCAACTGAAATGAATAAACATTTCTGAAGGAGAAAATAAAATGGTCAATAAATACATGAAAAATGTTCCACATCTCTGGCCATTAGAGAAATACAAATTAAATCAACACTGAGATTCCATCTTACTCCAGAAAGTATGGCTATCATCAAGAAACCAAATGATAAAAAATGCTGGTAAGGCTGCAGGGAAAAATGGACCCTCCTACATTGTAGTTGGGAATGGAAACTTGTACAATCATTATGAAAATCGATGTGGAGATTGCTCAAATAACTAAAAATAGAAATCTCTTTCCACCCAGATATTCTCCGAAGAGTGAAAGACATCATATTTCAGTGATACATGCACACCTATGTTTATAAGTGGCAAAACTCATCACAGCTAAATCTTGGAAGCAGTGTATAGGTCCATCAATACATGAATGGACTAAAAAAAAACATGGCATTTATTCACAATGGAGTACTATTGTGCCATAAAGAAAGATAGATTTTCCGGTCTTTAAATGATGAAGTAAAAAAATAAAAGAACAAGCCAAGGACTGGAAGAAAATATTTTCAAAACACAACATTTATGTAAAATCTATGTAGCCAGTATATTAAAAACTGCAAAGTGGAATGAGAAAATAATCCAATGAAAAGTATTTAGAAAACTTGAACCACCACTTTATGAACGAATACAGATAATAAACAAACAAGGAAAATTGCTGCTTTCCATACTACCATCCAAACTCTGCACTGATCTGGCCATTGCCAACTATTTGAACTGTTTTTCCTGTACCAGAAACTTATCGCCACATTACTTTCTAAATATTGGTATAAGAATACTTTTCTCTTCGTTCTGTTTGTCCTTTCTCCTTTTAAAGGGTTGTATTGTTGTTTCAGTTTTTACACATTCTAGGTATTTACCCCTTGTCAGATCTATGTTTTGCAAATATTTTCTACCACTCTGTAAGTTATTTCTTTTCATATTTGATTGTTTCCTTTGCTGTGCAGAGGCTTCTCAGTTTGTTGCAATGTTACTTATTTTTATTTTTACTTTAGTTGATATAAATAGAAAGCCATTGGAATTTTGATAGGGATTGCTTTGTATATGTAGATTGCTTTGGATGGTATGAACATTTTGACAATAGTAAAACTCCTAATCCAGTGAACACATGGTATCTTTCCATATTTTTTGTTTTCTCCTCAATTTGTTCTATTATTTCATTATACTTAACTTTATAAACTTATCTTTTTGGTTTATTATAGGATTTTCTGTTGTTATTTTTATTGAAATTTTTGTAATAGGACTTTTAAAATTTCTTTGCAGACCTTACCCTTAGTACATACTACTCATTTTTATATTAATATTGCTCAAAAGGCTCAACAGAAATTTTCTTTATCATCATCTAAACATCTGTTTAGTTATTTTGCCTATTTTAATTGTAATATTTGTGATCTCCCTTTCACCTCTCTCCTCTTCTCCACCCCTCCCTTTCCTTCTTGTCTCTCCCCCCCTCACCTTTCTCCCCCCCTCTCCCCTCTCTCTTCTAAGAATCAAACTCTGGGCTCTACTACTAGTTTCCCACTATGATCCAAAAATACATTTGTGGTTAATTTCAAAAAATGCATGCCTCAATTACATTTTTAGGAGAACTATATTCGTTTGGCAAACAGGTAAACCACTGAAGTCTAAAAAGACTTTCATTTATTTTTTTTTCATTCTGGTAGATCACTATTCTCTCCATCTTCCACACAATATTAAGTCATCTCCAGGCCAATTTCTTTCTTTTTTGGACAAATAAGAGGTCCACTGCAGTTAGAAATGCTGTGTAGTAAAAATGACCACAAGTAAAATAATCATAGATGCAAAAAAGATACTGGTACTGCTTGTGGTACAGCATCAATTTTGGATAAACAAAAATCTAACCAGAGCTTCCTTCTTATATTTTCAGATTGTTACCTAGGAAAGTTTGACTTTACACTCTGCAGAATCTTGAATGTAACAGTAGAAATTAAATTACAGTACTTGCCTCGTTCTGATTTATAGGGAATTTTAGGAAATGTTTACTACATTGAAGTTCCAAATATGTCGAGTAGAAAGATTTAATTGTTGACAAATGGAGTCTGATGATCAGTAATCATCTAATCCTGGTAAACAGGTTTGTGCTGGATAAACACATCAGCAGAAAGTGTTGTTAAATCTAGGAGGCAATCTCAGGAGTCCTTCATAAATACCTTTTTATAACATAGAGTGTCTTTCTTAAGGACTGAATTTGTTTGCAAGTCATTCTTGTATGGAAAAAGGGGTTCCTGAAATCATTGCTTACAGTAAGGACAAACACTATATTCCCAACATTTGGATTTAAGTAAACTTTGGAATATGTATGTCTTCTTGTATTCTTCAGTGAGTTACTACTGTTGATTTCTTCCATTCTTTCAGGCTGTCTTATGATATACTACCTAGAAGTAGGTGGGGACAGGGCTCTGCAACTGTTCTTCATCACACTTACCTCAGGCAAAAATATCCATAGAGGTCTACTAATTCCCATTAGCCTCTGGTTCACTTTAAACATTGTCACCTTTCCTATGTAGTAGGATTGAACATCTTTCCCACAGATATTCCGTTCTCAAAGCTACTTTAACACTGGATTGAATTTATTAAATCATTTCATGAGCATGATCTCATCTTTTTGGCTTCTTCCCAGGACGGATATTTATGTTCTATCATTGCTCCAGATACCGTCACATTCATTTTCCTTCTAAGTTTTGTCCCTTTTGCTTCTATTGCATAGGTGGTCCCATGTTGGAGAAGTTATAATAATATCTTCCAGATGTGACAATCACTGAGAATGTTAGTGTCCTCATTGAATATATCGCTTGAGAAGGGTGATAAACAAGACATCTATGTTCTGTTCCTTTTGTTCAGATTATTGTCTAAGCTAAGACAACTAAATTGGATAGCAAATTTGCAAGAATAATAATTTGCAAGAATCATAATAAAGACTACAACACTTCATTTTCTACAAAATATATTTTTTTCTGAGATGACTGCTTTTAAAGTGATGGTATAAGCAGCAAGATCAATTAAAGAAGCTTCCAGGTATATAGGAAAAACAACCTTTTTCAGATGTTACATAAGCTTTGCATCTTATCACTTTTGTACTTATTTTAAGTTGTTTTTCTGTTTGCATTGGACTTTAGAAAAACACAACTTTCAAATATTCTGATTCATATAAGGGTTGTTTAAATAGAACATACTTTGTATTTGTTTTTTTTTGTACAGATTTTTCCTAATGACAACACCTAGAATCTTATATAACTAGAGTATAATTGTCAAAATGAGGAAATAACATTAAGTTAACATAATAATATGAATAGTACATTATTCATACAATGCTGTTAACTTTAACATTGTTCAGATTTTCTCTGTATTTTATATCATCTTTTTTTTTCTTCCTTCCTTCCTCCCCTCCTTCCTTCCTCCTTCCCACCCTCCTCTTTCTTTCCTTTCTTCTATGTTTATCTCTTTTATACAATTCTATGTGGTTTATCTTATGTGTTAATTAATATAATTAGCAGCACAATATGATACAAAATAGCCCAATCTACCAAAGGAAACTCCATGGGCTACACACTTTATTGTCACATTCTTCTTTAAATCTTATTCATAAAACTAAACATCTAATTGGCATCAATAAAAGTTGGCCATCTTGAGAATGTTAATAAATAGAATTGTTTGATATGTAAAGTTTTACAATAGGCCTTTATTTCCTACTCAACACAACGCCTTTGAGATTTACCCAAGATGTTGGGTTTAGTTTCTTCATTAATATTCCTGAGTGTTATTTGATTGTTTACAAACTATAGTGTTTTTAAATTAATTTTCTCTTTGAAACACTAAGTTGCTTCTAGCTTTTGGTTATAATAAATAAAACTATGAGGTTCATTTACAGTTTTTATTGTAAGCATAAGTTTTTTTTTAGCATAAGTATACGGAAGTAAAGTTTCTCCACTGTGTGGTAAATGTATACTTAAATTTATATTTTAAATGGTAAATATTTGAGCTAATTTTATTTTCTTCCCTGGGTACTATTTTTACTTTCCTGCCTAAAATTCCAGTGTTGACAATTATAACTCAGTGGTAGGCTTAATTTGTGTATATAGCTAGTAATTTGGATGTAAATGATATAAAATATGTTTATTATTACATACTCAGTTAAATATTTGCTTCAAGATACCAATTTTTAAAATCAAATATTCAATATATTGGTTTCTCTAGCAATTAATGTAGTTTGAAAAAAACTCTTCAGTCATTTTGCAGTTTAAAATAGGAAATATTCTTATTTTTCCTACTCATTACAGTCATTATAATATTACTTATTTGCCTCAATCTTTTATAGTAAAATACAAACCAACATTTTATACAAGGAAACTGTTATTTATATAAAGAAAAGCAAGTATAATAAGGTTTAAATAACTTTGTGAAAAATGAAATTTGTATTTATGAGATGGAGGAGTTGAGAGAATTCATTCAAATCAGTAAAGAACAGTCTTCACAAAGAAAAACATACAGGATCAAAAGGAAACGGCAAATCTATAGGTAAGAGAAAGAAGTTTAAAGTATTTTTTACCTGCACATGGAAAAAAAAGTCTCATAAGGAGGTGATATTTAAACTTGTTTAGTAAGATTGAGTGGCCTTTGTTAAGTAGTAAAGATAATGTGGTACGTAGTACAAGCTTGCCCTAAACATTTCCATTTTCTGACTATGTGAATATTTAACAATAAAAGACTGCAATGGCGTAGGAAGGCAAAGATCTAAACTGAAAATCATCCCAGATTACCTAAACTGGCTTGATGTGACAAGAAGCAGGAAGAATGGAGTCAGAAAAGGGTATGAAACAAAAGAGACAAGAGGCCAAATTGTTGTAGGGCCACGAGCTAAGAAAAGGGAACATCTCTACAAACTGAAAAAGGCCAGGAAACGAAGTTTCCACTTGAGCCTCGAGAGAAAATACGGTCTTCCTGACCCATATAGACTTCTTCAAAACTGAAATAATGATGTGTGTTTTGTTAGCCACTTTGTGATAGTTTGATACACATAGCTATAAGAAACTAAAAGAAGGATCAGAATATCCTAAGAAAAATCTGCAAAATGTAATGATTTGCTAATGAGCTATTCTGAGAATGAAGGGAAATTTGCATTACTTAGAATCCATCATAATCTATTAGAAAACAGGCTGGCATGGAGATATGTACAAATTGAGATAGGTAAAGTTATCTAAAGCCAGATAAAGCATCTTATGTACATTTGAAAAACATATTTCTATTATAGAAAATAATTCTGAAAGTAATGAGCTGGAAACATGCAGGAATAAAATGAAGATTTTTATATTTTATATAAATTTACCCTAATACAATCATAGTAGCCCTTCACAAATGCTTAAATTAGAAGAGAATAAGAAGATGGGTTTTGTTAACTCTAATAATATTCTCAACCATTCCTTTTTCTTTGCTCATAATGATTCTCATTTTTACTTCTTTTATAAAAACATGAGCATAAGAAACCATTATAATCCAAGTAGCAGTGTACTGTAATTTCTCCTAGGGAGCTCACCATATGGTACCTGTCTGTTTCTTATTTAATTTAACTTGATCTGTTAAATATCAGACTTGTAAGGGCTCAAATATCATATTCATTAAAATGTCATGTTTTTAAAGCATCAAATCCAGAAGAGACATATCTTTCTTTGATAAGAAAATAAATATTTTTATGATCTATAACAAGAAGTAAAGATTCAATAAATGGTCAAGAAATAAGAAAACAATTAAAAACATTATTGCAGATCATTTTCACCTGTTTAGTCTTTGTTTTAATAATTTATGTTGGGAGATAGACCTGAATATACATGAATGCTATAAGATACTTAATTTGCCTACCACGCTAATAAACTTAAAAATTTCTCTCACTTATAAAGGATAGAAAGATAAAATGTATTAATGCTCAAACACTAACAATCAAAGAAATGCAAATTAACACAAACTCAAGATTAGTTTTTATGCTGAACAAGCAAGAAAATTTAAAAGTAACTAGTTTAAGAAATATTGCACTGAAATTAGTGTAAATATTCATTTCAAGAAAGATCTATAAATTGCACAAATCTTTGTAGAACAAAATGGCTTTATGCAACAAGAGTTATGTGACTTATATGGTTTTATTAATGAAATATTATAGTAATATAAATAATTCTATAAAATATAATTTTTTATTTTAAGTAAAATATAAAATTTGAGATAATCTACCTATGTATCATTAGAGTATTAAATATTACAGTGTTAAATTCACTAACACTGAACTATTATGCATTCATTTAATAAAATATGTATGAAGAACATATAGAAAAATGAAAGGGAAATGGAAGTTTGAAAATAATATGATCCCTATGATAAAACCACATATATGTATAGATAGTAGTATGCTGAAATGAAATGTAATCAAATTGGTAGAATTGTTTTTTTATCTTACCACTTAAGGGAAAATACTTTAAATTTAGTGAATTTTTATTAAATTTACATCATTAGTTATCAGGGGAGTGCAAATCAAAAGTAAAATGAGAAGCATCTCATCTGAATTCGAAAGACTATTATCAAAGAGAAAAACAAAAGACATATTCTAGCAAGGATGTGGAGGAAAAGAATACTTACACATTTAGTTAGGAATTTAACTTAGTATATAGCCTTCTAGAGAACTGTACAAAAGTTCTTTGAAAAAACTAAAAATACTATATTATCCAGCTATCCCAGTCTTCAATATATGTCGAAAGGAAATGAAAGTAGCATACAGAAGAGATAGCTGCATGCTCATATTGTGGCCCTGTGTATAATAGCTAAGTTATGAAATCATCCTTGATACCTGTCAACAGATGAATGGATACAGAAAATATGTTGTTTATATATAATGGAGAACAATCCATCCATAAATAAAAATGAAATCCTGTCCTTAAAGCAAAATGAGTGGAACTGGAGTTGATCATACCAAGTGAAATATCCCAGACACAGAAAGGCAAATATATCATGTATTTGGTGTTATATGTAAACAAATAAACAAGTGAAAAAGTCCACCTGAGAGCAAAATGGTGCTCACTGGGGACTGAGAAGAACAGGGAATTTGGGTGAAAAGAGTGAAAGTGGAATTTGATCAGGGCACACAGCATATGTGGAAATATCACACTGAATTCCATTAATACATATGATTAATAAGTTAATAAAAACAAAATAATAACTGTTATATAGTAAAATAAAGGTTTATTTTGAAAATTATGGTCTAAAAGTAAATGATAATAATTAAAATATTTAGAGAACAGAAACAAATACTCCATGTTTAATTATTTAGATACATTTTAGACTTAGTTTTCTATTGAGAGAAGCTATTTTGAACTAATATTTTTAAATGATTCTTATAAAATAAATCCTATTTCTGTTTTAGACATGGTATTGTTCTTTACTTTGCTAAAATCCAAGGAAGATTACATCCTCTTTCCACTAATCTTAAATATTTAATTCATACTGCTGAAACATATAAGAAATCTTCTGAAAAAAATCTTTTTATCCTCAAAATAGCTGACAAGGTGTAAGTGAACACAGAGATTCAGCCCCTCTGATTTTCTAAGCACTATATGTAATACTAATTTCTCTTCTGACATGATATTTATGCTACTTATTCTTTTATCTGTTCTTATGGAATGGATAGAAAATTAAGAATATGCTAGAACTATTATGCAAAAAAGCACCAATGTCTTGTTCCTGACTTTGATATTTATGACTTACAGTTTTATTTTTATTATGATACATGTAATTAAATTTTAATAAAGGTCCTTGATCATATTTAAACATTTTTTTGCAAGTCTAATTTTACTTTATTTTATATGAATAGTCTGAATATCATCTAATAGTTTTATGCATTTAATTATGACTTTATAATACAACTCTGATTAAGTTATATTAATAAAATATCTGGAATTGAAAATTTTGTTTTTTATATATAACTAAACTTTCTTTAGTTGATCATGGTGAATTATTTTATTTTGTGAAGAAACAAATTAGTTTGCCACCACTTTAGTCAGTTTTAAAAAGTTAAACTCATAACCAAGATTTCCTTATACATTGTAGGCATTTCTCAAACAAGTTAATCTATTGACTGATGTTTTGTGACCTATAAACCATTATATAGCGATGAATATTTGTTCTTTGAAACTACCAAAAATCATATGGGTGTTGTACTGTATTTGCTAGTGGATACTTAAAAAATCTTTTTGATGGTGTTTATGATTGTTATAAGTATTTTACATATTTTTTGCACAATCACTAATCATTTCTTTATGAATATTAGCTATTTTCTCTACATTTCTAATAGTTAAGCATAGTTCCATTAATCTTTATTCTGTCATTACTCCATATCCTTTTATCACTCAGTCTTTTTGTTTTGTTCAATTATTTTTCGTCACTCACTTATTAGGTCTTTGCCTATTTTTATTTTTCTATACAAAATACTTTTAATTTTAAATGTCCATTAATTTTACTGTTTAGCTTAATTTCATTTCCTGGCTTTTATATTTCCTGTTATTGAGCTTAACTTCTTTGCATTTTTTTTTCCAGATAAGAGGAATCTAACATTAGTAGCAATGTTTCTGCTGGCCATGGGAATCTGTAGAAGAAATGACGTGTATCTAGGTTCTCAAGCACTGGAAGTAACTTTGCAGTGTAGAATACTCTTATTTATGGTATTTGGTGAAGTCTGTATGTAATTATATGCAAGCTCTGTGACTTAGAAATAGCTTTGACACTGAATTAGATTCCACAGTGATGAATTCAAGCTCTCTGATTTCAAAAGATGCCAGCCAGTTCAATAAGCTAGGAGACTTTCTTTACCATTTGTTGCACACAGTGCTAGAATAATTAAACTTTTTCATTGGTTTCAGCAGTAAAAAAGAGAACTGGCAGTTTGGGGCTGAGAGGGTCCACCCCGCATAACCTCCAGAAGGGGCACTCTGCTAGATCCTATTCATAAGAGATGCCCCAACTTGTCAAAAAAATATCGACAGACTCTTTTGTGCTACATATCTTTCTTCCTACCTTCTTTTAAATAACATACTCTTGCTAAGTGAACTTTCACATACTTTCTTCCATATTTTTTTAGCTATCTTTATACTCAAAACAAATAATTCACAAATTTTGTTACAGCGTTCATCCAAATTCTAAAGCTGCTTAAGTTGTCAGAACAGTTTAAACAAAAGCCAGATTTCGTATGATCTTGTTTTTGTGTGGAATTTTAATGTTCTCCTTTTTGTTTTGCACATAGTCAAATTTTCCATTAGTTTTTTCATTTCTTCTGAAATTGTACTCAATGAATAATTCACCCATTTTATTCTTATACTGGAATTGTTTCATTTTTTAAAGCAGATCCTGAATTTATTTTAAAATTATTATTTTCTATGGTGCAAATATGTTTATCTCCATTTAAAAATAAGAGCTTGTCCCATCACTGGTTTTTACAAAGCCCACCCCTGCCCTTTTGTTTTGAGATTCTATCTCTAACACAAAGCATCATAATTTATTTTATACTTGTATCTATTTCCCTTAATTATTTCTGTTCTATTTCACCATTCTGTCTGTTATCATAAACCAATGTACACTTTAAAATTTATTATAGTATTTTAATATCCAGTCAGACTAGTAGTTCTTTTACACAAACTTTCTTTTTAGTATTTTATGTTAAGTTTGTATGTTTATTTTCCCATGTGATTTTAGTACTGTATTCATTTGTCTAATCCCACAATGATATATGTTGAAAGAATTTTCCATAGTAGTTTAATTTCATCATTGAATCTTAAGGTATTTTAGTTATAAAACTATGTCATCTGAAAATACAGTTTTCCTATTTGCTTTCTGATTCTTATGTCTTTAATAATATATTTTGTCTAATTCATTTAGTGAAGAATACTATTTTTGAGGGGGTATCTTATTGGAAATATCACTAATATTCCTGCATTAAGTAAAATGCTGATTGTGGGCTAAGATTATATTAAATTTCGTGAATCATGCTAAGATATCAATAATTATTCCCTTCAGTGTCTTTCCCCATCCCAGGAATTATTTATAAATATTATGAAGGTTCTTCTATCATTTTTTGATAGATTATTCACCTCTGTATTCCACTTAATATGTTGTGCAGAGTGAAACACAGCACATCAATAGCAACACTTTGGTCTTTTTATAAGTTTGAGCTGTTTCCAGTGGTGTAAACTTAGTTTTTAGGAATATCATCATCATTATTTTGATTAAGAGGGTGCTCCTTAGTCCTAAACTATTTGCAAAAACAATGCTGCTTCTACTCACTTCCTTCTTTCTTTCTACCATAGAATCTAGAACTTGATAGGTGGCACGCAGAGAGTGCCTGCAGGACTAACCCCTAATAGAAAGCTTGGCAGTAAATCTCTAATGAACTTCCCTGGGGGCCAACTTTTCAAATGTCTTCTCAAAAGTTTTTCTTGAGAGAATTAAATATGGCCTACGTAACTCCCCTGGAGAAGATTCTTGGGAGTTGTGAGCTTAGTTTACCTAAGACTTTGTCCTCTGTGCCTTTCCCCTTTGCTTTGAATCCTCTTAGGTTAATAATTCATAGCCATGATTATGGTCGTATTCTGAGTCCTATGAGTTCTTGAAGCAAACTATCAAGCTAAGAATTGTACTTGGGGAGCTCAAGCACATATTTATGAACTTCTTAATATGTCAACATTAGATTTCTAGAGTAAAGTACACTTGATCATGAAGTTTCTTAAGTTTCTCTTTACTGATGTTTTAGAACTTTTGAAACCACATTAATTAATGATGTTTCTGTAATTTTAACTATAATTTATCAGGTTCAGTTATAATTATCATACTGCTGAATTTCCAAGGATGATCAGGCTAGATCTTATGTTCTTTGTTTTCTCCTTTGTAAGCTAGAAAAATTTAAAAAGCATTGGAACTCTCTAGCCTTAGAAATATTGATAGGATTATCAATTGAAACCGTCTGGCCTTGGTGATTGTAAGTTTCTTGATAAATTTCTCTATTTTTATATAGAAATTAGCTTCTTTGGGGTTTCAGTTTGTAGTAGGAGAATTTAGACAAATAATATTTTCTTAAGAAATTATCATTTCATCTTTCAGATATATTTCCGAAAGATCCTAGAATATTTTTAAAAAATGCATTCTATTTCAATGGTTAATTCTCCTTATATTTTACTATTTTTAATAGTTGTTTTAATAGTTTCTTTTTGCATGGTTAATTTAAAGCTTAATTATGCTTTTCATAAATTTTTAAATAAAACTGTTATTTTTTTTTAGTAGTTATATATAAAGTGTTTCCCAATCTCCATATAATTGCTGTTTTGGTTCTAGCTTTGTTATTTCTCTTCTTGTTCTTTCACCTTTCTTTGCTTTTTATTTTTATCTTTCTTTTTGACTTGGCACTTTCATTAATTTATAGGTTTAATTTTCCTGGATAAAAGGACTTAGCATTCTAAATTTCCTCTAGCCATTTCCTTAAAACTATCCCAGATATCTTAGAATTCTTCAATTATAATTTTTAGAAAAAAAAATTAATGTTGGATTGCATTTCACCTTTAAGCCTAGAGTTTAATAAAAAGAAAGAAAAATTGTAGAATAATACATTGTTGACCTATAATTATAATACATTACAAATATCAAATAGTATACTGTCTTATTCTTTGTTAAGCATAAACATCTAAAATGTTTAATAGCTGTAAAAGAGCTTTTACTTTTCTTAGAAAGCTTCCAAAAAGAATATGAAACAACCTGAAGCTTAAAGGAAATTCATGCATTCTCCATTGGAAACAGACAAGTATTTTTGGCTGTCTTATTTCTACCTGATAGAAGCCAAGGAACTTCTATAATTCACAACCTATGCTGAGATAAATTAGAAAACCAGCATAAATTGGAAATATTTGTGTAAAGTATATGGCCCAGAGATGTAACAAACTTATCTTTCTAAAAATGATATGGTGCAGTGGAGAAAGCCGCCTACAGGTTCCACGTGGTTCAAGGTGTTCTGAAACAGAAACAGAAAAGAGCAAAATTCAGTATATTTTCACAAAATTTAAAGTATTTGAAAAACTAACTCAGGACATCTTCAGGGGGGAGAAAAAAACAACAACTCTGTGCTACTGATTTGGTGAGTAACTTACTGTGTTTTCAGAACAATCTCCGAGAATGTTTTGGGTTGGCCTGCGTGGCCCATGAATCTGACAAAATAGAAGTCATGCTATTTTGACAGTTGGACCTGACAGGGACCATGTTTTAGGCAAGAAAGTCTGACAATTATAAATATGGCAGATAGGTTTCCTGAAGTGGTAGTGATTCTCAAATTCATTCTTCTTACTTTTGACTTTCATCTACATACAGGTTTAGGATATTTTATGACTCCTCTATTTATATCCCTTATGTGACTCTATGTTCCTCATTTTCAATGACTGTATATATATATATATATTTTTGGTACCAGGGATCGAACTCGGGTCCTTGCGCTTGTGCAGCAGGTGGCGAAACCACTGAGCTAAATCCCCAGCCCAAAAAATATATTTTTAAATTCAAAAATCCTGTTTTCTTCTGATTGCAGATAGAGATTATATACAATTAAAATTTACTTTAACTGTTTGAATTGGAGTTAAAAGTTGCCAAATTGTTTTTAGTTTAGGGGGAAAAAAAGCACAGTTCATTAAAATAATTTTTCCTCCTTTATTTTGGAAAATTTGTCTCAATAAGGGAAAGTGATTTTTTCAAAGCCATACAGCAATTATTTGTCAGAACAGGGTCATGTGTTCATTTCTGTAGATGTAAATTGTCTGCTCTTCCCATGGTATTAAAACATGACCTTTTAAGCAACAGTAACTACTTTTTTTTTTTTTAGTACCGGGGATCAAACTCTGGTCCTTGTGCTTGTGAGACAGGCGGCGAAACTACTGAGCTAAATCCCCAGCCCTACAGTAACTATTTTTGATATAATGATCACATAAAGTCTTTATGTGCCAGAAGAAATTTTAAATATAAATGCATAACCTCAATTGAGTTTGTCAAAATAACAGAGCATTTAAACAAATATTTTATGATATGCATGTAAATATTTTAAAGGTATCTTTCTTAAAAGATTATTGCAATTAAATGGAATAATTTTAGAGGAAAACATTTGTTTGAATTGTGATTTTTATATAGTAATGCACTTTTTATGTGAACTTCTGTGAGTTGAAAAATGTGCTGTTTTGTTGTTACTACCACAATCAAGACATACAACGATTCCATTAAACCAAAATATTGTAATGTGCTTCTTTCTATTTCAAACCCTATACCCACCACAACCCATTGCCTCCAATCTGCTGTATTTTCCCATCACTATATTTTCTTCTTTGTAAGAATGTCATATATTTGGAATCATGAAAGACATAGCCTTTGTATTTTTCATTAAGTGGAATATATTTGAAACTTATTTTTGTTGTTATATGGGTAAGTACTTTGTTTTTTTTCATTACTGATTAAATATTTAATTGCATGAGTGGATCATTGTTCATCACTGTTCATTCATTCCCCCATGAAATGTCTTTCCAGGTTTTGGCAGTAATGAATAAAGCTAGTATTAAGATTTTGTTGAAGAGAAGTTTCATTTCTTCTGGTTAAATACCTGAAAGTGAGATTATTGGATTTTATAGTGCATATTTAATTTTATGATAAACTGCCAAACCATTTTCCAGAGCAATGTAGCATGAAGGTAAATTTAATGTTCTATTGTGTGTACATCTGTTAAGATGCATAAATTCTAGATAGTAATCCTCCTGCCTCAGCCTCCAATAATGCTGAGATTACAGCTGTGCGCCACCATGTCCAGCTATGACTCATCTTAACAATGGTGACATAGAGCTAATAATGAATAAAAAGTTACTAATGTTACAATACTTTTAAAGGAATGAAATCTTGAGTACTTTTATCATTTAAATGATTAAGATCCACTTGAAGTATTTAAATTAATTTTTAAAATGATAAAATCTGACTCAAATAGAGTACATATACTAGGATGAAATGAAGAACACTTTCTTTTAATTTTTTAACTTAAAAGAGTATAGCAATGTAGTGCTAACTTTGGAGTTCAAGCAATAGTTTAATATTGGTATTTCAAAATCACATTTTATTTCATTTGTTCATTCTACGGTTATATTAATATTTAAGACAATTAATTCTCCTGTAGATCCCTCCAAAATAAAAAATTTGGAGTAAACAATACAAAGCAAAACTTTTAAAGCAGTACAAGATTTCAAGCCCACACTACTTCATTTATTAAGTTTCAATGGCCCTTCGATTCTTCTTTATAAATTAATTTTATTGGTACATTTTAGGTATACAGTACAATGACATTCATGATTGGAAATTTGCACCTTTATATAATCTATCTTGGTTCTTATTTTTTCCCCATTCCCCTGCCCTCCCTTCAACCCCTCCAGCCTCCCTATTTACAAAGACTTTGTTTCAATTTTTCAATTTTCTCATATTAATTCCATTCCCTTCGATTCTTAATTGAGGAGTTTGGAAATTTCTCCATTTAACTCCTCTGGCACTGAGTCTTGTAATAGTAAATTTTACATAGAATGATGAGAAAAAATAACTACATGTTGTTCCTTCAGACTTTGTCGCATCACTATTACCTTGAGGCCAAACATAGAAGAAATGAAGAGGATTACACTTCTAAAAGTGCTTGAGAAAAACTTGTGTTTCCCAAAAGCTGACCAGAACAAATTCTTGCAGTATAGTAAGGAAGAAAGAAGAATACATGTTAGGGGAAAGAATGAGAGCAAGGGAATAAGTTTGACTTCAAGTTTCTTCCTTCACGTATGCATCTACAGTTTGGGTGGATCTTAATAAGATGTATTACTTTAATTTAAAAATTATAATTTCAGTTACATGAAAAGAAAATATATTTTATAGCAAATGATATTCATGGAAAAATTTTAATTACTATGTACTTCTTTATTTTAAAATATCATGGCATAGCACAGCTAGAGAGACAGTAAAAATTCACTGGTTGCTAGGAATTAGGTCCGAGGGTAAAGGGAAGGCTTAATATACATATACACATAATATACATTATATACAATAATATAGTGGATTTTTAAGGCAATGAGAATGCTCTGTATCATACAATAATGGTGGATACAGGTTATTCATCAATTTTTCTATGTACTTAAAATTCTAACAATTAAAAATCCCAGAGAAAAAGAGAAAAATTAATGGTAAGAGACCATAACACAGACAAAAACACTGGTTAGAGGCAAGAATTACCTGTAAATTTATAGATTCTACATTTGGGACTTTGGAATCTGAAGCACAAAGGCCACTTTCCCAGTAGCCTTCATGACTCTTGTACAGAAAGTACCAGGTGCATAATCAGAGATGGAAATAAATGTGACCAATTTATAAACAGCATCAGCAACAATGAAAACTCCTCTGTCATCGTATGTTTATTGAATAAAATGATCATAACATGCCACTGGGGTTTTTGGGTGCAACTGAGCAAGAAAGAACAGCATCAGTTGAACTTGAATATGATTAATATAAATTTAGACATGAATAATTCTTACTGTTGATGAATATGATTTAGACCAGGAGAAAAAAATTACTTTGTTCAGATCCAACAAAATCAATTAAGAGTGTGCTGATCTGAGACAATGAAGAAAACCAAATTTGAGTGGTGTTGAGGTGGCTCTTCCTCTTCCATTGTTATCAATGATGGTGCTCAAGTCAGTAAGACTGAAAATTTAGATTTTAGATTTTTCAGAGATTTCAATGTAGGTGTGGAGGAATGACTCCAAGCACAGTGGGAGGGCAGAATAACATGTCCATTGTGACCTGTACTTTTTTTCCCAAAAATGACCATTTCACAGACCAGAGTTCAAAGAAAATCTCACTCCCCGAGGAAAGGCCTCCAGGAAGAAGTAAACCACTCATCTTGTCATCTAACGAAGAAAAAAGGGGACCTTTAGAAGTGAACATTGAAGTTAAAGGAGTCGAAGAGCACAGAGTAATTGGGATGTGCTATTTGGTTGTTAGCCAAGACCTAACATTCATCCACACTTACCAGGAGGGTGTGTAGGAAGGGAGGAGCTTGAAGGATAAGAAGGAAACAAAGACAGAAATTAATCACGAGCTTTGAGTTCCCATATATATAGTTCTTATTTCCAGGTTTGGGTGGTGAAAATCTCAAGCGAATAGAGAAAGAGGATAGCTAGATAGGTGGAGAAAAGGGAAATAAGTGTTCCATAAGATTTTCGATGTACTCTGTATTTCCATTTCCATGAATAAATCCAGGTAAGATGAGTAATTTGTATTGAAATCTTTTTGCTCCTTGTATTTCTTTAACTCTATTTGTACTCTTCAGCTGGACCCTATGGATTTCTTGGTTTTTACACTTCACATGTTTAATTTCAGTTTCTTCCTAGATTAGTGATCACAAACTTTTTAGAGCTTTCAAAACACAAACAGCTGGCAGTGGCACTCATGACAAGGGTTCACCACCACTGTGCCAGATTATTTGATCTCAATCTTTTTGTATAAACACAAAAGCATGGTACATTTCCATTCACAAACCCTACTCTACATGCTATTAGTTTTCAAAATGTTAGATGTTGGGAGAGGTGGAAGATGAACACGTGTATTCCTAAATGACTTCCACCTCTCAAGTGGATCTTGCTCATATTTGAACAAGTCCTTCCCAAAACCTCAAGTGTTGACCTTTTAGGAGGCCAAGCTCCTTGGTTCCCATTTCCAAGGCAAACTTCCCTTCAATATCACTGTGGAAATAATTACCTTGTTGAAAAACTATTTATTAAGAATTAAATTATTTAGACAAAACTTTTTTAATCTTCCATTGTTCAATGTAGTAACCTCCAACCTCCAGTAGCTAATATGGATTGAGAGTTGCTCTTAGTGTAAAATACACACTGGAATAAAAAGGCTTAGTATAATCATTATTTTATCAAAGTGTTTCATATTAATTACATCCTAAATGATACTATTTTGGATATATTAGCATAACTTAATAAGACCCTTATTTGAAAAGTCCTGTCATCCATGGTATCTTTGTGATATTATCATTAGGATCTTGAGTAGACTAAGAAAATCCTTTCTAACTTATTTAAATTTGGTCAATAACACTATTAAAGTGAGGTTACAATGCTACAGCCCCTTGAATATATAAATGTACTTGTTCATTTTTATATAGTTGGCTTTAATTTGTGCCTGTGTTTTGAAGCATATACTATACTCCAAGGTATTGCAGAGTCAGAAAAACTGTAAGAAAAAAGTGGCTTCCCAAATATTGTAGTTGAGTAAAGTCACTTATTGAGGGCAGAAAAAAATAATACATAATGCATTTTTTTCAGGAATTATTGTTTCAGTGGTTTCTTGTGTCCCTTAAAACCTCCTGAGTAAGCTAAATACAAATCATGCGAGAAATTGACTAGATGGAATTTTCCACTCAGAGGTTTAGATGTTGTCTTTGATGAAAACCTTGTTTGGGATTTGTAGCTGAAGAAACACCCTCAGAGATTCACTTCTGAAGATTAAAAAACACTAACATCTTGAACAACATGAAAAACAACAGCAAAAAAGCATAAAGCCAAGTAGCACAAAATCAAAGGTATATTTATTATTTTTATTTTTGCAGTTAGGCCAACCTTAGAAATACGTAGTGTTTTTTAAATTATGTATCAGTTATTTAATATAGATTTGTTTATAAACATCTCATACTAGTAAATTGCATCATTCTTGCTAATTTAACAATGCATAAAGTGTGATCACTCAGAAATATTTAAAAAAGATAATTCCAATCTAATATCTGAAGAAGGGAGGATTGATTTGAATGATACATAGATAAGGACACTTACCTCCATACTATCTTCACTTTCTCCATTCATAACTAATTTTTTATAAATATTAGTGCTACAAAAGATCTGAGGATAAGTTTAAGAACCAATCATGTATTTAAATAAAGTAATATGCTTATCCTAATATAGACCACCGAATCATCCTGCTATAGATTGTTTCTCAGTGCGCAATATACTTTTTGATGTTTTGCTTATGAGGTTTCATTGTCTCTGGGAAGGCATGGCTACCATTCCTTTCAATATATCGTCTCATACTGGTTTTAATTTTCTTATCCTCTTTTTAATGTTTTTATTATATTACTACATGTTTGCATTACAAGAAGTTTCAATTCATCTTACGGAGTAGGTGTCTGTATATACACAACATTGCTTGATTCTTTTTCTAATCCCTCTTCCCTTCCCACTCACCTCCCTCCCCTTTCCGCATTTTCATTCTTTTTTTTTTTTTTTTTGATACCGGAGGTCGAACTTCGGTCCTTGCCCTTGCAAGGCAGGCAGGGTAACCACTGAGCTAAATCCCCAGCCCCCTCATTTTCATTCTTATTGTTACTATTTTTTTAGTTCATGCTTATGACATAATTTTATCGTCATTGTGGGTATTTTGTACACATAAGCGACACATCTTAAATCTTTATACTTCCCCTTCCTTGTGCCCTCCCCTCACCCACATTCTCCTGGATTCCTTCCCATTTCCAAAAGATCTACCTCCCTGTTTCCTTGTATCAGTCCTTTTATTTTGCTCTTTATTTGTCCTTTGCCTTACTCAAATGAGACATGCTATATAGTATTTAAGATTTTATGTCTGATTTATTTCACTTAACATATTCTCCAGCTGTACCTGTTTTCCTACAAATGCCTCAAATTTATCCTTCTTTATAGTCCAGTACTATTCTTTCGTATGCAACTCCCTCATTTTTTTATCTGTCTGTTGACGGGGATATAGGGTCCAGGACTTAGTTATTGTGCATTGTACTGCTATAAACACTGGTGGGCATGTTTTGCTGCATATGATGTCTGTAGCTCTTTGAGGGGGCTAACTAGAAGGGGAATAGTCAGGTCAAATGGAATTTCCAATTTCCAGTTCTGTGAGACATCTCCATCCTGATTTCTATAATGGTTGTACTTGTTTACATTCTCACCCATAACGTAGGAGGGGTTCTGTTTTTCATCACAGCCATGCCAACATTGTTGTTCTTTCATGTATTGACAATTGCCATACTTTCTGGTATAAGATGGAATCTCAACATCTCAGGATATTAGAGAAATGCAAATTAAAACAACACTAAGGTTTCATCCTACACTATAATGTTATTATGCTCACTAGTTCATAACTGCTAGATTTTAATTTTTCTCATTCTCAGAAAATCATCCATGCTAATAAAAAGCTGATAAATATACTCTAAGGAAAGGCAACCTTGTTTGCACTCAGTGACTCAAATATCTATGGAAAAGTTTAATGACCCTTTTGTCACATGCATTTTAATACTCACTTGAAGTTTCCTTTCCTCAAGATTGGGGATCCACACACATCATCACTGCTTTATACTGAATTCATACTTAATTTTAACTTCTCTGTATTATGTTGATATTAATAAAAATAGACAAATTTCATATAATCAAAGTTTTCTCTCAGAAAGAGACAGTATATTGAAAGTGTCACTATATTGAAAATATCAGTATATTTGAAAGCATCTATATTGAACATGTCACTATATTTCCCTGGTTTAAATTTGATTTAATGTGTACACTAGTAAATTTTACCTGGTTCTTTCCTCCTACTTTGTCACATTTTCTGATTTGCTGGACTCATCTGTATATTTTCTCTCACTTTTTACCATGGGTCTTGTTACTTTCAGATAGAGAATGTAACTGAAACTTGTATACTGCCTGAGAAACAAAAGGAAAATAAAAACCAAAATAAAAAAGAATGTCCACGGGCCGGGGATTTAGCTCAGTGGTTTCGGTGCCTGTCTTGCAAGCGCAAGGTCCCAAGTTCCCAGTTTGATCCGCAGTACCAAAAAAAAAAAAAAAAAAAAAAAAAGAATGTCCGTGCCTACTCACAGAACCATATGGCCCACAAAGGAAAAATGACAGAAAACAGACAAAAGAATTTCTGATTGCCATAATGCCCCTCTGATCTTTACAAAGACAGCTCAGTCAACGAAATTTATTCCAAATGGAAACAATATAACTTCTTTCATTCATAAGTTTTCTACTTGCTACTCTAAAACAAAGCTGCATAGTGACAAAAAGTGTATGTAGTTGTAAGTTTCTAAAGAAGAAATAGCTATAAATTCCCTGTTTATAGATGTATGAATTTTTGAAAATTTTATAGTAATGTTATTATTTCATTACATTTAGTTTATATTGGCCTCTCAGTGTTATATTTTGTATCCCAATTGTGTTTGTTGTACCTATCTGTTATCATGTTTATATTTAATTCTTTGGATGATTAACCTCTCTTCTAGATCACTGGCAATGGTGCTAAGTAAATCAGATGACAGTCTTTGCCATTTCCCCCTAAGCACTTTTTACCTATTATATATGTTGCGATTTAATTTGCTTAAAATCTGTGTATCTTAAACTAGTATTCAATGTTTGTTGTGATCCAATGTGAGTTAAATTTTTACAGCTAACAATTTCTTCTCTAGTATTGTGATTATATAAAATAAAAAATATTTTATCAGGAACTAAATTTCCTTCAAAGCAACAAACAAAATATTCATTTCTTTGATTTATTAATTAAAGGAGTTTTATGAGTAAGGGACAAAATAAGAAAAACTTGCAGTAATTGAGGAGAATGAAATTGATTTTCTCTTCTCTGTCAGGATATCAGTAGCAGGAATGGGAATAAAACAAGTGATAAGGAAGGGATGGCATAGAATATTGAGTATGGAGAAGGAGAAATATTCACAAACTGAGGTTTTACAGCAGTGCCAAGGTAACCTCTAGCAAGTACCACCAATGCCTTTGTGTACTACTACAGCTATAAAATATTTTTATGTACCTTATTTTGCTTAACATGCAAAAATCTTAGGAAGGAAGGTGTTATTACCCAATTGCTTTCAAAAAGTAAACTTTTCCAAGTTACTGTAACAGTTAAGTGACATAAGCAGATTTTCATGAGCTTGTTACATGTTTTACTTTTAGGTACTTATTATTTTAATTGTACAAAATTATTTGATAAAGTGTGATAATTCAATACATGTATCCATATATAATGTTTAAGTCAGAATTAAAATTTTTATTGTAAACTGTTCTGAATTTTTTATTACTACATGATAATTGCATATTTATATGGTGAAATGGTTGGGGTTCTCCAGAGGAACAGAGTATCATTATATCTATATATATCTATATATATCTATATATATATATCTCCCTTAATATATATAGTCTTATTTAATATATACATACATATATTAATATATAATTAGTATATTAATATGTATATATTGGTTACCCTTACTAGATCAGAGGCGGAAGAGTCTACAATGACCATGTGCACATTTTACAGCTACAGGATCAAGTAGCTGAGGTGCTCTGTCCATGAAGCTAGAAGCCACAGAAGAAGAGGGATCAAGGATGTAGTAATATTTTCAGAATGAAGGATTAGAAGTACTCTGGAGAGTAGTTGTATAAGTTCATTTTGAAAGATTGAAGCAACTAGAGCTTGATATCAACAGGTGATGGCAACAGCAAAAGCTGCAGGTGCTCAAAGTGCAATTTCCCATCAGCATTCCCTATTCATTTCACCTGCAATCACATTGGATGGTGCAATCCACAACCACAGTAGGACATTTCCCTTCAGCTTGCTGTCCTTCCAGTTCGTCATGTCTGGAAACATCCTACAGATGCATCCGGAGCTGCACTATGCTAATTTACCAGCTATTTTTTAATCTAGTCAAGTTAACATATTACAATTCATAGTCACACAGGGTACAGTGTGATCCCACAATACATGTATGCTACAGGCACTGATCAATTTAAGATAATTAATGTTCCCATATCATCATTTCTGTATGCTTTAGAATCTCCAGTGTGCTGTCTTCTAGTTACACATAAATTATATATAGTAATAGAATTGTGAGCATTAGTACCCTCCCTGTTATTATATACAAAAAGACAAATTCTACATGTTTTCTTTCACTTGGGTGTTCATTTGTTTTTTGCTTTTTTGGTACCAGGGATTGAACTTGGGTCTTTGCACCTGCAAGACAGGCAGCAGAGCCACTGAGCTAAATGCCCAGCCCTTCACTTGGGTGTTAAGTAATGTGTTAGTTACTTTTTTCTCATTGCTGAGACAAAATATCTGACACCCAAAGTTAGAGGGGAAGGGGTTTATTTGGCTTACAGTTTGCAGAGGTTTCAGTCCATAATCAGCTGGCTCTGAGGCTGGGAAGGCAAACAGGCATTGCAGAGAAGAAACAAAATTGTAGGCACAAGGCAGCAAAGGTAATAAAGTGGAATTTAACAGCATCTCCCTCCCTCTTTTATCTTATTCAGACTACTTTGGGGGCTAGCACTCACACCCTTAATCCTAGTGCCCTAGCATTGCATTATGAATCAATTTCAACTTCATACACTCTAGATCAAGCCTATGACTACATGAGGGTTTTAGGGAAAAACTAAATCCAAACCATAACAAATAAAATTGCATCAGAATCAAAAACAGTGATTACTAGAATCTGGGGAGGGTTTGGGGAAAGGAAGGTAGCTAGAAGATAGATAATGGGTAACCAATACCAGTCAGAAGTAACAAGTTCTAGTATTCCAACGAATAATCCTTGGTGATTTTGGTTTTAAAAGATACTAAGATTCTTGATGTCTGCAAACTAATTTAGTAACATTTCTCCACCTGTGATGAGTATTAATAAGATAAAACTACTTACTTATGGTAGATGATTGGACTGATAATAAGAAAAACATATATATAAGTATATATGTGTGTGTAGGGAGAGAGAGAGAGACAGAGAGAGACACACACACACACACACACACACAGAGAGAGAGAGAGAGAGAGAGAGAGAGAGAACTGAGAAAATGCAGTGGGAAAAATTTGGTAAACAGCTAGTTTGGGTGTAGAAAATACCAAAATAAACAAAACAAAAATATTTTGTAAGAAAAATGGGGATAGCTTGAAAATAAGAGAGATGCCCTAAAGTAAACATGGCTTAAACAATTAATACAAATAGGGTGTCATATTGTTCAAAAATCCAAGGGGTGCGGGTATGATGAATATTCAAAAGATTTAACACAATTACATACCCACTTACATGAGCATTACTTTTTAAATTTGGGGAATGGATAAAAATTTGCTAACTATGACATAAAATTAAAAAACTAGAAATGAAATGATGTAGAATTCAGCAGTCTCAAATAAGAGCAACAAAACCAAAAATGAAAGCAAAATTATCCTGAAGAAGAAACATGCTATGAATAAAGTCAAAAGGAAATAAAAAATTTGAGGAGAGAGTTGAAACACAGCACTTTTGAGTGTACTTAACTTAAAAAATATCATAAATAGGGCCGGGGATTTAGATCAGTGGTGCCACTGTTGCCCCACAAGCGCAAGGACCCGAGTTTGATCCCCGGTACCAAAAAAAACCCCCCCCAAATATCATGAATAAACAATAGAGTAGCAAAAAAGCCTAAATATTCATCTTTTTTCTACTGTAGAATTATTTATTAGCAACTGTTAAAAGTTGGATTCAGTTGAGATAAGGAAAAGAAAGAAAACAGTTCTCCTTCCTTGCATAAAATTTCCTATGAATGATTTATCTTAGACTAAAGTATGATATATTATAATTATATACCTTAAACAATTTAAGTCAACATTTTAAGAAATTAATTTAAAGTGTACTTTCTGTTACTCTTCATATTTTAATATCGAGTATAATTTTAAAATATTCAAGTCTTCCGGAGTAAAGGTCCATAAATGAACATTTGAGAATAGACTGTTTTGGTGTTAATTCATGTATTTTTACCATTATAATTCACTGATATTGAGTATTCTTCATTTGAGTTTGGCAATTCAAATTAGAAACTGTTACTCAAAGTGATTCAGTTCGTGATTTGGTTCGTGAACAGAAGAGTTTAGCAAAATTTTGCTTCTCTTCAGGAACTTGCAAGGGATACTACTGGGACCCATCTCCTCCAGAGTCGTGGAATGAATGAAGTTCCTGAACTGAGGTGCCACTGTATTGCCAGTGTATGAGCAAGCCATTTAATCCCTCTAAGCTCAGGGTCTTTAACACTAAAATGGTGATAAGAATCCCTTTAAGCTTGTTCACATGAGGATTGAAAACTAGTATAAAAACCTAGCAATTCAGTGTAGTTTGATTTGCATTTTCCTGATGGAAAGATGTTTAACATTTTTTTATATAATGTTGGCCATTTATAGATCTCAAAAGTGTGTAATTATGTACTCGTAAAAAACAATCACAACTCTCTCCCAAACCTTGCCACTGGGTCCTATAACAGGAATAAAGAGGGGGAAACATCATCAGTTTTAAATAAAGTATGTAAAGTCATTGTTTGTTACCAATGTTGATTCATTTGTTCTGATAATTGTAATACAGCTATTTAAGATATAACCCTAAGAGAAAGCTAGGGGGAAGACTAAAGTGGGACTTTTGTTTTATTTCTACAATTCTATAAATCTACAATTATTTCAACCTAAACTTTAAAATAAATCTGCTATTGCATAATGGCTTGTTCTTATATATATATATATATTTATGACAAGGAGAAAGTGCATTAATCCCAGAACAGAAAGAAGAGGTAATTCATATTTAATAGGCAATGTCTCCTCTCCCCTTTACACTCACTGTACAACATCTCTGCAAAGGACTGCAGTGCTATGCTTATAAATAGTTACCTTGAAGGTCCCAACTGCTGCCTTGAGGCTCAAGGGGTTTATCTCATGAATAATGAAAAACAAAATCAAGCTTGTCTGTGCCCAAACTAATGTAATAATGACAGTCCTGTGAACCTCATGGGTTTAAAGTAAATTTCAGAGTCAGCCAACTCAGCAGTCACAACTGACAAGCACACTGCAAATGTCAGAAAGCAGCTTCCAAAATCTACCGCATGAACAAACTGCTAAGCATTCAGAAGGTCCATGTCCCTTGGTCCTGTGTGCAATCATCTTCCCAGGGACAATCCAGGGGACAGTTCTCTCTCCCAGAGTCTCCAGGTCACAGTGAGGTTCAGTAAACTATTTTTTTTTCTTTCTCTTTTGCTTCTGATCTCTATTTTGTAAGGTTGTTACTATTTAACATTAAAGTGAATATTCAGTGAATGAAGGAAGAACTGTAGTATAGCATCATGTAATTACACTGATACAGGCTTTCATGATGAAGAAATGTAGAGTAATAATGGACATACACAAAATAGAAAAACTGATGGTCTTCTTTATTTATGAGTGAGAAACTGTAAATGCAATGCTACTTTATGAAATCACAATTCTTTCTTCAACCTAGAGTTTAAAAATTCCTAACTACTCATAAGTTTAGTTAAGGTTAAACTTTTAAATCATTCGCAAAATTTTTAAAAAGCTAACAATTCTTGTCTGTTTGTTACTTGTCAGGCTCTGTTTTAGGGATTTAATATGCATTATATCTCATATAATCTTCACAAACACATGGAGTTACTATCAGGATGCCCCCAGTTACAGGAAAAATATGATAACTTCATAATAATTACACAGTTGGGAGGTGATGGAGGAAAAATAATCCTCAGGTAATTCGACCCTTCAACAATTCTCCTATACGCTATTCTGCTTCACCCATTTCTTTCATGTCAGTAAATAATTTAGAATTATTAGTGGCAATTTAGTTATAATATAAGCACATATGATTTATGCTTCCACAAAAAAGAATAAATATATGTCTTCTGGGCCTTTCTTGAAAACAACTTTTTGTTTTTAAATATGATTTTTTTCTTGATATAAGACTGTGATACAGGTTGCCAGTTGCGCTAAAAACACTGAATCAGCCCGCGCCCCGGAAGCAATCCACTGGACCCTCCCCGGACTCCTCTGGCCTCTTCTCTGTAGAGCCACCTAGTTCCACAGCACAAAGAGACAGAGGACACCGGACCACCAGACCACCAGACCACTGTACTGGAGCTAATCAAGTTATCAGCATTTAAAGAATTCCTGCCCAGAGGTAGGGGCTTCTGAGC
>NW_004624783.1:16721795-16736778 GCF_000247695.1 Heterocephalus glaber
TCTCGACCAGGAGCAATGGGACTGCGGCTCAGAAACCCCTACCTCCTGGATGGGAGTGGCAGGACAGATGGTGGCCCAAAAGCCCTTCCTGTTGTCTGGGAGTGGTGGGATGGATGGTGACCGGGAAGCCCCTTCCTCTGGGCTGGGAGTGGCGGGACCCATTTTTCTCTTTCATTTATTTATTTGATGGATTTCTCATGGATATGGATTATATCTGGATGTCCTCCCAAAGCTTCACGTGTGGCCGACTAGAGTAATAGTTGCATTAGAAAAGGTCAAGGAGGATCCATAGGGAAAGAAGCTACAGTATACTAAAGATTGGAGAGGTTTCACAGTGAAACAGAAAATTAATAAGAAAGAATATATGTAAATCAAATCAAACAAATGGACAACTGAAAAAGGGAAATGGTGCTGGCATGGTGAGTCCACCTATCCCTACTTCCTGCTCCTCCAAGGAGCAGCCATTTTCGTACTAAGGAGAAAAGTCCGAGAGACCAATCTATTGCTGCTCCCAATTCCTGGGAGAGATTTTTTTGTTCACCACCCTCTCTCACAAAATCTACTGTCTATCACTGGGTAGGCTGCATTCCTACATTTAGCACTCCAGCTCTTACCATGGGCAGAAGGGCCCTTTCCCTTTCCAGACTCAGGCCAGAGAAAGGACACACAGGTGGAGAGCAGACCAGATGGGTTGGCACAGCCCAGGAGCCTGCCTTCCCAGACTACCAGCTCTTCACTGGTTTGCTTTCCTACAGCTCCTGGGACTTGCCTAAGTAGCCCACTTGTGAAGAGAGCTTGTGAAGTCACAAGCAAGCACACCCAGATTGCTGGCACCAGCTCTGTGGGGATGCAGGCTAGCTAAGTTGAAGGCAGTGTGTTCGAACTGCCTATCACAAGTCCTGCATATCTATCTCTGACCACAGCCCAGAAGGCATCATTTCTACCTTGAATGCCAGGGCACCACCCGTCACCAGAGCATATGCACATCTGCTGAGAACATGTGTGGTCACCTGCAACCAGTCTACAACTAAGACAAGAAGGGAAATGTGCAGACTCATGGGCTCTTTGGGATAGCAGTCAAGAAGGAATTGAAGGGACTATCATCTCCTGCAGAATCCCCATCATTGCTCACTGAGGGTTAGGAAACCACACCCACACCCTAGACAGAGTGCCAGGAACTGTGGACTCCAGCAGGCAGGCATGTGCACCCTGAGGGATCTGCAGACTTCTGAGAGTGAAGACACCAGTGGTTCCATGCCAGTCACTGCCATCTACTGCAGAATTTCCAGCCAGTGGATGAAAGCAATTGCAAACCCCTGAGCATACCTGCCAGAGTGCATGCACAGTGTATCCTGACTACTCCATGGGTCCTCACTTGCCAGTGAGCCTGCCTGCCACTTTCACCATCATACCTGGGAGGGAGTGGGAAGAGAAGAGGTCCGAACCCCCAAATTGGGTTAGTGTAAGACTCTGCCTGCGTGTCTGGAAGCTGGCACAATTAAGTCCTGAGACTGGCTAGCTTCAGTATTGGAGTGGAGACATCACAGGTAGTATTGTTGTGACTGCATATAATGATGCTGCAATCAATGCAAGAAAGGAATGGTGAGGAAACCCAGACTTTCTGGTAAAGCAGTTATGTGTGAATTACATATAAATTTTCTTATTGGAATATTTAATTTGAGTTGCCATCAGATATTTCCTGGGTTTTTGTTTTTGTTGTGTTTTGTTTTTCACGGTTATTTTGGTTTATATGGTCTTTTTCATTTATTTCTGGGGTTTTTTTGTATGTGTGCATTTGCTTTGATTTAGTTGGTGTCTATGTTTGCTTCCACTTCTCATCACTCTATCCAGTTTCTTCATCTCAATCTTCCATAACAATACTATTATGTTATTTCTTATTTATTTTCCCCAATATTTAACACATTCTCACTGGCTTGAACCACCAGTGGTACATGCATGACTATCCTCTTTGTTCAAGCCACTGGGAATGTGCTAAGGAAGAGATGAAGAAATTTGCAGAGTTAAAAAAGAACATAACCTAAAATTTTATGGAATTATCACTCAAAATGCTCAATGTTGATATGGAGGAAATAAAAATTCGAAGAGCTGACCAAAATGGCTCAAATTACAAATGACAAACACACACCAAACATACACCAAATATACAGAATCCATGAAAAGGGATCAGCCAGAAATACCAGAAAAGAAAACTATCATTGATCATTGAAGAAATGATCAATGTAAAGACAGAGTGTCTGAAATTGAGGGCAAAATGGTAAATTATTATGAAGTACTCAGAAACCACACATACACCAAAACAAACAAACAAACAAGAAAAAATATCCAGCAGCTATTAGACTATACTAAGAAGACCAACCTAAGGATAATTTGAAATAGAGAAAAATTAGAAATGACATGGATGGGATTGTTAATTTGTTTACAAAAATCAAAATAGAATTTTTTTCAAATATGAGAAGAGAGCTGAACATACAAGAAGTAATTGAGCCTTCCAGAATACAAACAACTATAATGAAAAAAGAAGCTCACTAAGACATATTATAATTAAATTGCCAGATATCTAACAACAACAAACAACAGAATTTTAAAAGCATTCAGAGAAAAACAAAACAATCACATATAAGAGTAAATTCATTAGAATTACAACAGCTTTATCAACAGAAAATTTACAGGCCAGGAGAATAGGAAGTATTTCAAGCCCTAAGAAAAATAATTTCCAACCTAAATTAATATACCCATCAAAATTTTCCTTCATAGTAGATGGAGAAATAAAGACATTTCATGAAAAAAAGAAAGATTCAAGAGATTTATGAATAATAAACTAGTATACAAAACTAGTATACTAGGATAAACCACAATATCCTAGACAGAAATGACAAAACAAGTAAAGTCAAAAACCCAGTTGGAATAAAAACACCAAGAAAGGTAAATGGATAAACAACAACAAAAAATGACAGGAAACAAAAAACAAAGGAGTGACCAACAGAGAAAGAGCACAATCATAGTAATTAAGCAACATCTCTCAGCAGTGTATCTCAATATTAATAGCCTCAACTATCCAATTAAAAGACACAGATTGGCAGATTGAATCAAAAAATAGAATCCAACAGTCAGTGGCACTGAAGAAACTCATCTAGTCCAAAAAGATATTCATAGACTAAAAATAAAAAGGATGGAAAATAATATTTCGTGCACCAGGAAACTGAAAAACAAAGTAGGGGTAGCAATTTTAATCTCAAGTTCAGTAAGCTACAACTGATTAGAAGAGATAAACAGTGACAGTACATACTAATTAAGGGAACTATCCAACAAGAATAGATAAAAGCTTACAAATATTTATGTGTCTAATACTGAAGCACAAACTCAAATGTACTGCTGAATACAAGATAAAAAATACTAAAACAGTAATACTGAGGGATTTTAATAACCCACTTTTGCAAAGAGATACATCTCACTACAACAAATAATGTATTCTTTTCTGAAGCACAAGGTGCCTTCTTTAAAATAGATCACATACGTGTCCACAAAATCTGCTTAAATAAATATAAAAGAAGTGAAATCACACCATGTTTACTGAAAATAGAAATCATCTACAGAAGAAAGCACAGAAAACTTGGAAACACCTAGAAACTTAGTAATACACTCCCAAATACTAAATGAGTCACAGAAAAAGTCAAAGAAGAAATTAAACACTTTCTGGAAGTTAATGACAATGCCAGTACAGTACACCAAAACCCCTGGAACAGATAAAATAAAAGCAATCCTAAGAGGGAAGTTCATTTCAAGCAGCACTTATGTTAGAAAAAGAGAGTGAGCTCAAATAAATAACCTAATGGAGAACCTTAAATGCTTGAGAGACAACAACAATCCGGGTCCAAATCAAAATTAAGGAGGGAAGTCATAGATTGAAAAAAGAATCAATGAGTCAAAGACTTGCTTCATTGAAAGAATAAACAAACTAGATAAACCCTTAGTCAAACGTACAAAGAAAAAGAGAGAAAAGAGTTGCATCAGTGCAATTATGAATGAAAAAGGTGAAATCATAATAGATACCATCACCATCCAGAAGACTGTAAGCAATAGTATGAAAAAATTTCTTCTAACAAATAGGAAAATCATGAAGAAACAAGCAGATTCCTAGACTCATACAAATTAACAAATCTAAGCCAAGAAGATACAAACATTCTGAACAATCCAATTACAAGCAATGAAATTTAGACAATAATAATAAAAAAAACCCTAAAAAAAACCCCACAACCTGATGGATTCACTGCTTAATTCTGCAAAAACATTAAGGGTTTTATATCACATATACTCCTCAAACTCCTCAATAAAATTGAGAGGGATGGAATGGTTTCAAACTCATTTATAGAAGTCAGGATTACTTCTTTCCAAAAACCAGATAAAGACTCAACAAAAACCAAAAACTATTAGGCTATCACCTTAATAAACATAAATGCAATAATTCTCAAGATATTAGTGAACAGAATAAAACATATCATCAAAAAGACATATCATCATACATCATGACCAAGTTGGTTTCACCTCTGAGTTGAAAGTATCATTCAACATATACAAATCAATAAAGGTAATGCACCACATAAATAGAACCAAGGACAAAAAATAACATGATCTTATCAATAGATATAGAACAAGCTTTTGACAAAATCCAACCCCCCCCTTTATGATAAGTACCTTAAAAAAATAGATATAGAAGGGCCATACCTGAATTTGATAAATCTAAGACCAGTAAACTGGGAAAAACAGAAAGCATACCCTCTAAAATCAGGAACAAGACAAAAATGTCCACTATCATCACTGCTAGTATTCAAAATATTAGCCAGAGCAATGAGGCAAGAGGAAGAAATAAAAAGGGTACACATAGGAGTGGAAAAATCAAATTATCATTATTTGAAGATGACTTAATACTCTACATAGAGGACCAAAATAATTCCACCAGAAATTCTTAGAATTGATAATCAACTTCAGCTATGTAGCAGGATACAAAATCAACACACAAAAATGAATGACATTTGTATATACCAGAAATCAACTCCGCGAAAAAGAAATTATGAAAATAACACCATTCTCAGTAACATCAAGGAAGAATAAATACCTATGAATTAACACAATAAGGAAATAAAAGACCTATGCAATGAAAACTATACTAAGAAAAAGAAGACTGAGAAGATTATCAGAAAATGGAAAGAAGTCCTCAGCTCCTGTATAGTCAGAAGCAATACTGTCAGAAGAGCCATAATCCCAAAATGTTTATACAGATTCAATTCAGTTCCAATCAGTATACAAACATAGTATTTCATGGATCTAGAAAAAACAATCCTAAAATTCATTTGGAACCAGAAGAGACCCAGAATAGCAAAAGCATTCTTGGACAACAAAAGCAAAGCAGGAGGCATTACAGTACCTGACTTTAACTACACTGCAAAGCAGCAGTGCTAACAATGTCACATTACTGGCACAAACCAGACATTTGAAAAATAATAGAACAGAATAGAAGATACAGAAACATCCCCCAACATAGTCAGCTATTTGATCTTTGACAAAGGGTCCAAAAGTATACATTGGAGGAAAGATAGCCTATTCATAAATTGTTACTGGGAAAATTAGATAGCTGTTTATAGATTGAAGATGGAACTATATCTCTTACCATATGCTAATCTAAAATAAAAATGGATCAAAGATTTAAAAATTAAAATAGAAACATTGATCCAACTCGGGATAGAAGAGATAAAACACTTGAAGTCATAGGTGTAGGCAAGGACTTTCTAAACAGTGCCCTAATTGAACAGTAAATAAGAGCAAGAAATAGCAAGTGGAGGGCCGGGGATTTAGCTCAGTGGTTCCGGTACCTGCCTCACAAGTGCAAGGTCCTGAGTTCGATCCCTGATACCCACCCCCCAAAAAAAGAAAAAGAAAAAAAAGAAATAGCAAGTGGGATTACATCAAATTAAAAAAAAAACAAAAAACTTCTCTGCAGCAATGTTATCAATTAGTAGAGTGCAAACAAAACCTACAGAATGTGAAAAAAATTGCCAGCTATTCTTCAGAGAGGATTAATGTCTGGAATATATAAATAACTCACTTCACAAAAAACAGATATCACCTAAAATTAATGACCCAATGAAGAAATTGGCAAGTGAAATGAACAGACACTTCTGAGAAGTACAAATAGCCAACAAACAAATGAAAAAAAATGTTCAACATCTCTGGCCTTTAGAGAAATGAAAATTAAAACAATGCTAAGATTTTATCTTACACAGAAAGAATGTTAAACTTCAAGAACTCAAAGAATAACAAATGTTGGTGTGTTTGCAGTGGAAAACTAATCCTCTTACATTGATGGTGGAAATGTATATTAGTACAACAATTATAGAAATCGGCATGAAGTTTTCTCAGAGATTGAAAACTAGAAATTCTATGTTGCTCAGCTTTCCTTGTACGTATCTTCTTCAAAGGGGTAAAGATAGTATATTGTAGTGATACATGAATACTAATGTTTATAGCAGCACAATCCATAATCGCTAAATTTTGGAAGCAGCCTGTATGTCCATCCACAGACAGATGTATAAAGAAAGTGTGGTATCAATACATTATAGAATACTACTCAGCTATAAAGAAGGAAAAATTCATGACATTTGTAGGAAAATATGTGCACCTGGAAAATATAATGTTGAGTGAAGTCAAACACTCATACCACATAGTATGTCTCAGTTGAGTAAGGCAAAATACAAACTATGAACATAATAAAGGATGGATAGAAGAAACAAGAGGATAAATCTCTTACAAATTAGAAGGGATCCAGTAGACTATGGACAAGAGGAGAGTGAGAGGGGAAGGGGAAGTAAGAAGAATTAAGATATGTCATGTACAGGAACCTAATATGCTCAATGAATGCAAATATTATATGTCATAATTATGAGCTAAGAATAATGACACTAAGAATGAAAATGCGGAATGGGGATTTTGAGATGGAGGGAGATGGATGGGTAGGGGATTTAAAAAAGAAACAAACTATATTATGTATATGTACCAACTCCCCAAGATAAATGTAACTGTCATGTACTGCAAACATGTACTAATAAAAGAGCCTCACTTGCTCATAAATGGGGCTTTTATAGGGTAAATGAACCATGGGGGTGATAGCTGAATGTGCTGTTTAGGAAGTGGGGGCTGGTTGGAGGAGTAGGATGACTAGGGGCGTGACCCGGTAGGTATCTCCCTCCCTGATTCCTCCATTCTCTGTCTGCTTCCTGGCTGCCCTGACATAAGAGAAGTTCAGAGAAGTATGAACCCTCTAAAGAGAGTGAGCTCAAGTAAACCTCTTCTCTTTTAATTTGTGGATGTCCAGTATCTGCCTCAGCAATGAAAATGTGACCGTGACACTCATATAAGAAATACCATGCAATATTTAACCTTATGTGCATGACATTTTATTTAACATTATAGTCTCAGGATACATTCATTTTCCTACAAATGACTTAAGTTTCCTTCTTTATGATTGATTGAGTAATACTCTGTTGTGTATGTGCCACATTTTCTTTACCATTTGTCTGTTGATCGACATCAGAATAGGATGTTTTAAGGGATTAGCTATTATTAATCCTACTGCTGTAAACATGATTATGCATGTCTCACCATAAGATGATTTCTTATGTTTGAGACCTGCAGTTTTGTTACAGAAACTTTCAAATTAAAATTAGTCTGTTATTTGCTCCCTGCTGTGCAAGTGAAAGGACCCAAGTTCAATCCCTGGTATCCACCCCCCCAAAAAAAAATTGAAAAAAAATTACTCTGTCAAGCAGAAATTTAGGAAAGTTTTAGAGAAATATGTATGTATAAGCAATTATGAAATATATTGAACATTTAAAATGAAGAATATCTTTTAAAAATAGTTCTAACATACATTAACGTTAACTTATACATAAACAACATTAATATTATACATAAAAACAAAAAAATAAACTTAAAAGCATTAACTTATAGATAATATAGCGCCACGTTAGTGGAACAGTCTACCATATCCCACAGCAGCAAACCACTTACAAACACCATCTTCCTCCTGGTCTTTACATTTTTGCCCTGTAGCACTTCTCTAATTCTTTACCATGCTTTCTGGTGAGAAATGTGGCTGTTTTATATGTAACAGATCATTAAATACAATATGCCTATGATTGTAACATTTTAAAGTTCTTAAAATTAATACTGGAAAATTATTGAAGTCAGCCTAAATGTAATAGAGAATACACATTTTCAAGGATCTTTTGTGTGCTACACTGTCAAATAACTGGCAAATAGAAAAGTATTTCACGTATTTGGAAAGAATGGGCTGAAATGAAATTAGAAACATACAAAGACACAATTCAGTGGAATACAAAATTAATTTATATAGTGGAGAAAAATACCACCTCTTCAGTTATGGCTCTTCATTCTCTACTCGTTTTCATTTTGGGGAATGAACTTCATAGGTAAAGGTGAAGGAAGAGGAGACGAAAACATGGCTGAAAATGATGTAAAGAAAATGCCAGCTCTACATTCAGTTTCTGTCATTATAAAACCATCAATGTATTACTTAATTATTTTAAATTGTAGCGATTTTTAATAAGGAAAGACAGTGTCAGATTGTTTTCAATTAACTAATTTTGAAATATTTTATTCTAATAGTAAGAATGTATGAGTAACGTTTCCTATTTTGATCTAGCAAATTTGAATAATCTCAAAAGATTGTGGTGAAGATAAAATGAGCTAATTATTATTTTCCACTTTTATTGGTATGTTTGCAGTACATACTGATTACATACACTTTAGGGTATTGATACATGTACATAACACTTTCAGTTCCCTTCTTTTACCACTCTCCCTCCATCTCCTTTTATTTTTCCAGCACCGGATTCATTTATTTATCTTATAAGACCTTAAAAAGTTAATTATCATATATATAGATTGAAAGCCAAATCAACAGCCAAAGAACTGATAAAACATGAGAGACAATTAGACAATGTATCTAAAAGTATACCTTGACTTAGTACAAAATGAGTTAATTAATTGAAAGCATTTGGTCCCTTTGGCAGCAAAGGTACATACTAATAAACAAGGTTCCCAAGAGAGTAATTTTAAACTTTACCTTCCTGGAGGTGAATTGCCTTACATACACATGACAGACTATCAGAGACTTAGCATTAAGAGGTATATATTTTTGTTCTAAAAGTCATTGCTTGAGTATTTGTGATACTTCAAATAAATATTTAATTTGCATCCAATATTGTTTTAGAAACTTGAGAAAGTGTATTATATTTAAACATCAGTCCTCTCATGCTTGTAGATATCATCTATTAAAATTTTGGTAAGAATTTGACTCTCTTTTAATGTTATTATTGTACTTTTACAACACTTTAGATAGAAGTTTGCCTTAGGTAACATTTTTATATTAACTTTATTTTTGTTATTGTTGTTGAATTAGAAACTGAGGATGTTTTTCTTCCAAGAATTCTAACCCTGTAAAGTTTACTAATACTTCAAAAGTAAATTACTTTCCCTCTATTTATTTATTTTTAGGAAATGTAGAGTTAGCCAAAGGTGGTGGCAAAAATCTGTGATCCAAGCTTTGAGGAGGCTGAGAAAGAAGTCATGAGATTGAGGCCAGCTTGAGCTGCACAGTGAATTCACAGCCAACATGAACTGTATAGTGAGACCCTGTCAAAGAAAGAGAGAAGAAAAAAAGAAAGAAAGAAAGAAAGAAGGGAGGGAGGGAGGAAGAAAACAGGAGGAAAGAAGGAAGAAAAGGAAGGAAAGAGGGAGGAAAGAAAGAGGAAGAGAAATGCGGAACTTTGCACTTTTGCTTATGGGGACTATGTGGCAGGAACTGAAGGTGGCCTCTAGAAGTCAAATATGGTCACTAGCCCAAAGCGAACAAGAATATGTTTGCCTTAGTCATACAGTTGCTAGAAAACAAATCGTGTCAACCACTTATGAACCTGAATAGTACTCTGAGCCTCTCATAGGAATCAAAGCTGCAAAAGATACCATGATTTCAGTATGACATCCTGAAACAGAAGGGCCAGTAATACTGTATTCCAACTTCTGAGCCACGTATTATTTCTTTAAATCATTAAGTTTGTGGTAAGTTGTGACTCAGAAAGCTAATAAAAGTCATTCTTATCTAAAGAGCTAGCAATTGAAAATCAATTTGCTATATAATATGATATTTTTTCCTCAGGTTTGGTCTTTGAAGAAAATCTACTAAGAAAATATCCATAAAGAAAACATTACATATTTTATTTCCAGGGGTACTATTATATTCAACATAGATTTGAAATGCCCTGGCTTTTTCTCCTCCTCTATGATAAAAAAATTGTCTAGAAATATGAAAAAGTAACATCGAAGAGTTAATGAGTTATACTTACTCCATCATCCACTCATCACAAAACAGTAAAATACTGCATTGCTCTGTAAACTCTTCTCAAACCTGGAGAATTATCAGGGCTTTATTTCCCTGGGAAATTTAATACTGTCAATTGTTTCAAAAAGAAGAAATAAATGTATTAAGTAGGATGGACTAGTTTTCTGTTTTCAAATGTCCAGGAATCTGAATATTGCTTTGACTAGTTTTCTAAGAAATATGAGATACAAATAAATTGTGATTTGGTAACAAATATATTTTCAATCTAATGTCCAAAGGTTAGAGAATCTCTGAGACTCAACTAAGACAGATACTATGAGTATCAAAAAAAGAAAAGAAGAAGGATAAAAGAATGGAGACCTTAGTCCGATTCTTGTGAAAAGTTGTCATTTGTTGCTGGAAGGAGGTGTCTGCAAAGACTGATCTGGTGTGGATGGCATCACCAAAAGAGTTGCCTTTCCCATTACCAGCAGTTTTCACTTCCAGTGATTAACTAAATATTCTCTGGTATAGATATGCTTACAAAATTCACATAACTAAGGAGTTATTGAACGAGTAAGTATGGTCACACTTCTGTGAGTTGTTTCCTAAAGTGACAGAGTTTAGGTATCTACAGAATCTATGGAGACATGTCATCATTTTCTTTGATTCAAACCTGTTCACAATCTCAAGAAATAATTCAAGATGTGTCATGTATATGTACCAAGTACCCACAATGACTGTAAATAGTATGCCATAGGCATGAACTAAAAATAATAATAATAGTAATAATTAAAATGGTGAAAGAGGATTGATAGATGGAAGAAAGGAGTTAGGGAAGAAAAGAAAAAGGATTAAAAAGTATCAAGATATTTTCTCTGCATGTACCTACTCACAAAGGTGAATGTAAACTTTATGTACTGAAAAGATGTGCTAATAAAAACAACTTAAAAAGAAATAAAATTAATGAGTTTTACAAAATAGCCATGACTTGGAAACCTACCAAATGAAACTAAGGCAATATTAGGAAAAGGAACATATCAATATCAAATACACTATTTTGTTTTAGCTGGGACTTAAAATATAAGATCTGACTGAGATTCCTAGCTGCAAAACATTTTGTGTTTAAGCAATCTGAGGATAATGCAAGGTCAATCAAAATAACAATTCTATTTTCATCTCCACTGAATACAGACGCTGCATCATAAAAGGGCAATGGAAATAGACTTAATATAGACAGAAGGGCTAGTACTTATAAAAGTATTGGAAAATATACTAGAGTACATGAAGTAAAATTATTTTATGAGATTTTTTATTCTTTTTTCTAAAAAGGAGAAAATGAAGTATTTCAGAAAAATTTCAGAGAATATATCTATGTGAAATCAAAAGACTAGTCATGATGCTCTACCTTTTCTGAATTTCTGTGTAATAGTGTCTTTAGAAAGTATGATGTGTTCTTCATACCTAGTTGTATGAGTAGCAGTCTGTTTAAGCTGTTTAAACATTATCTTACATAAAGATCCAATATTATTATACATCATACTCTATATCACACCAAAATTGTTTTATATTAGTATTTTATATGGCTATGGATTAAATCTAAAATGTCCCCTAAAGTCTCATGTGCTTGGAAAATGACTAAATTTGAGGATGCTATATTCATCAATGAATTCATCCATTGATGAGCTCCATCACGGAATGTGCTGTTAGGACGGGGGACCCGGCTGGAAGTGGGGCACTGGAAATGTGATGTGAAAGTGTGTGATCTTGTCCATGGCTCCTCCCTTCTCTCTATGCTTCTTGGCTACCATGCGTTGAGTGCATTTTCCTACAACGTGCTCCTCTGCCATCCTGTGTCAGCCTGGAACGCTCTGAATATAGACTGAACCTGTGGGCCAAAATAAATTTCCCCTCCTTTAAATTGTGGGTGCCAGGTATTTTGTCCCAGTGACTAGAAAATAACTAAGACATATATCCTCCAAAAAATTAATATTGCTGCAAAATTTGTTAGTTCATAATGTGAATTAAATGGATAGTGCCATAAAGCAAAGAAGAATTCATCTGTCTTTATGCGTATATTACATGCAACTTCTTTTGTTTCACTGAAATTTAAGATCTGCTACCATCGTTGTCTTAGTTTCAGTGGTGTAAATATTCTATTATCAAGTTGCTCAGGTTGAACAATTTTAACTTCTTTTCTTTATTTGCCCAGCCCTATGATTTTTGTTTCATTCTGTAGATGCTACATCCCTATGATATTATTTAGTTTTTTAATTCATCAAAACTCTAGTTAAAAGTATTTATATTAGATTATCTGAGTAATAATGCTGCCATTTCCATTTCTTCACTGAATGAATATGTTGTGTCAGAAGATGGTTTTCAGGCATGTTGAAGAAACAGAATCAGGTGAATGAAAAGTAAGATATTCAAACTTGGTTTATAGGTAGTTCTATATGATCTGCTGTAAGTAAATGGCTTAAGTGCATAATCCCATTGACATATTCTCAGAGAGACTATGGTTAGGGAATAAAGTACCCTCAAGGGTCAGCTTTATTTAATATTTATTGTTTTCCATGTTTTGAACAAAAGTATCTGAAGAACAGTGTGGTATTTGTAGATTCTAAGTCCTTGGCATTACTCTTACTGTTGATCTCTGGTATCTATTTTTTGTTTATGTTTAGAATTTATTTTTTTCATTTTACTGAAATAAAATTATAATAACACTACACACTTTAATCACTAGTAAGTTAGAGAAGCATGCTGTGTAGGCTTGTGCTATGTGTGAATATGTGCATGCGTACATCCATATGCATGCTTGAGTTAGAGATATTAATGAATAGATAGCTAGATGACTAGCCATAAATAGAGGAGTGAGGCAACAAGATAGAGAAGGGAAAGGATAAAAAAGTGTCATAGATGAAACATATAGAGCTGTTCCTTTATTCATCATGGGATTACATCCAGATAAATGCATGGTAGATTGACAATATCATAAATCAAAAAATTTATTCTATACACCTAACATATCAAAATCTTAGCAACACAGTCTAGGTGTTTTCCCTCCTGAGCATGTGGCTGACTGGGAGCTAAGGTTTGTGACTGCCACCCAGCCTTGAGAGAGAGAGAGAGAGAGAGAGAGAGGACAATTCAAAGGGCAAATCATTAGTTTGGGAGATCAACTCAAAATTCAATATATGGTTTCAACCAAATGTACATTGCTTTCATATAAATGTAAGGTCAGAAAATTATAATTTGAACTATCATAAATCAAGCACTTCATTAAATGAATATAAAACCTAAATGTAATAGATTTTTTCCAAAGTGGTATTACTACAAATAATTAAGAAACTGTTGAGTATGGAAATAGGAAAATGATTAGATTATTGTTCTCCAAACCTGAATTTTTATGTTTGTACCTAAATACAATAAAAAGGAAAATATATAGGTAATCAATATGAATTATGTGAAAAATTAAGGGTTAATTTAGATATAATATTCACTGAAGTATTTCCAGAACCTATTGCTGCTAATGTGCTAAAAGGAAGGCATAGCAAATACCCAGTATTTACATAAAGGGAATTATGCAAATTAACTTTTACCAAAACATTTATGAGTTGTTTTCTTTAAAATTATTAACTGTGCTCCAATCATTTCTCCCTGTATTTGCAGATGCTTCCTTGTTAAATTAGAAAATTTAATATGTTTGTGAGGCTGTTTGTGGAGGTAGACAAAGATCGAGCAGTTGCCTCAGTCTCTTTCTCTTAGTAACCTTATTGGAAGAAATGCCTTTGGCCTTCTGCACATGTGTTGTGTGATCAGCTGCTGGACATTTGGCACAATGGATGGGCTCCATTGCACACCTGCTCTCTGCAAAGCAAGTGAAACCAGTGCTTTCTTCAATCCTGTGTAAATTTAGTCGTGCTTTACTACGTAGAGAACACTTGTTCATCCTGGTAATTCTGAGCAACTAACATGTAAAAGGCTGTGATGGTTAGAGTTGACTACATGAAAGTGTTCTGACTTCCAGAAACTTCACTCTAAGGTGGAAATGGAGAATTATCTATGTGTTAAATAATAGAGAAATGGTTAAATTGATTGGACATATAAATCTTTATAAAATAATGTTTTTCATTAAAATTATTTTATGGACAATATATAGAAAATAAGAAACTGATAATCACGTAATATTAAATAAAATAGTACAAAGTTAGACTTTACATAGGTAGAAATATTCATCAATGTGGACCATTTATAGTGAGTTAAAGACAATGAAAAATATCCTAAGTGGATATGAAACTCTGGGTAATTTTTTTCAATGTATTATTTGCATATATTTACTACTATTTACTTTTTATGTATATGGTTTGTTTTATCACAAAAGGACACAGAGGAAAGAAAATATGCAAGTTCTGGTCTTTTAGAATGCTTTGTGCCACTCTTTGATGTTTTTCTCATCATGTTTACTTTTGATCCCATAATAGAGTTACCTTATGGAGTATTATGTTTATTTTTTAATTTTTATTTTGTTTGGTACCAGGGATCAAACTTGGGACCTTGTGTTTGAGAGGC
>NW_004624783.1:16768221-16784156 GCF_000247695.1 Heterocephalus glaber
TTTTTTTAATGTTCAGCTAAGGGTCAAATTTAATTCTTATGATAACATTATGAAATAGAAAAAATACAAATACTGTGCCTCGAATTTCATATTGACCATTAAGAAGTATGTCTCATGATATTTTGACTTGTGTTGAGAGAAATCATATTAACAATATAGGAAATCTGATTTTTATTACTTTCTTGTAGAGTTTAGTTGAATGTACTTTTCCTTGTACAGATCATTTACAAGGATAAAAGGTTATTTTTTAATATCATATGGGATTCTAAATCTCTTCAAGAAATAAACACAGTTGCATTCTTTTTTAAGGCCTTACTTGTCCTATTTTGGAATATGTTTCATTTTACATGAAAGAAAATCTTACTATGTTTGTTAATGTCCTAAGTTTATGTTCCTACATAGAAGATAATGACTTCATCAGAGATGACTTGTTTAGTCACTTGAAGAAGATGTGGGTTTTTCACGTTAGGTGAACTCAAGATCCACCAACAGAATCTGTCACCTTTTTCAGAATAAACAGGCAGCGATATGCAGTTCAGTTCATTGTGTTTAGTTGGTTCTACAATTGAATTAATTTGGTCAGTCAATCTAAGTAAACACTAATTTTAGTGCTCTTTAGATATGTAAGAGGTATAAATTAATGAATTTCTGTTTTCAGATTTAGGTGTAATTTTAAATGATACAGAATCCCAACTGTTTTCCCTGATTAATGTTTGTGAAATACTTGAAGTAGATATATAAAATGTTTATTTTATTTATTTATTTATTTATTTTTGGTACTGGGGATTGAACTCAGGACCTTGCACTTGTGGGGCAGGCGCCGGAACCACTGCGCTAAATCCCCGGCCGAAAACATTTATTTTAAAACAGGTAAAATGGATAAATATAATTTACTTTTTACATATGACAGATACAAATGTTTTTTCTTACTTCTATTACTTATATTAATATTATTAATATTTTGTTTCCCTCTCCTAAATGACCCCTTTTCACTATGATTGTGGAATCTCAAATATCAACACACCAGTCTATAACAAAAGATGCCAAGCCTGATATGTATTCACATTTAATTATTCTTTTATATGTGCCTAAATGAGTTCTCTATGTCTAATAAACTGGACACAAAAAAGATAAATGAATATGTTGAATATTTCCATCTTTGTGAGATTTTAATCTGATTTTTTTTTTTTTTTGGTGATTATTTTGAAGTGGAGAAGGATGAAACCCAAAATAAAGCTTAAAATTTTAAGGACAAAATTATCATTTACCAAACCCAACAATTACTTATTTGGTTGTACAGTATGTATAGTTATGGGTCATTATAAGTTGAAAGGATTTCAGGATTTAGCACATTGTTTATATGTCTATATGTGCATATGTATGTATTTAGATATATAAATTGAGAAAGACATTTATTTGAGTTAACTAGAGTCATTTCAACTAATGTTAGATCCAGAACTAGAAAGCACATACCTTAATTTAAATTCTATTTATAAAAATAATATATAATATTATTTTATCTCCAAGTGCTACATATATTGAAGATTTACTGAGTTAAGCATTTGACTTATTTGCCTAACAATAATTTTCTATTTTCATTAATGCAAGATTTGCATAAATGTATACAACTTATATCACCTACATCTAGTCTACATTAGAAAGGGCTGAAAAGCTAATAGGCTTATATAATAATTTGCATGAATAAATGATAATAAGCATTCCTCTTTCAATTTCCCCTCCTGCATTCACTTCACTTTCATAGTCAATTGAGGTGGCATCAAGAAAACTCTTTGAGAAATGGGGAGTGGTAATTTCCAAAGGGAAAATTGTCCCTCTATCAATGTTTGAGCTTCAGAAACTGTTATACTGACTTTGAGGTACAACTTACATACAGTTCAGGATAATTATTAATGTAAGCTGGCATATGTGCTTGGAATTCAGGGAACTTGGAGACTGGTATCTGCCTCTCCATTGAAACATTTAGAGTAAGGATACGTAGGGCTGTAGAGAATGACCAAACGGTCAAGAGGAATGTGAGAGTTGTGAAAGATCAGCTGAAGGATGTGATGTATGTAACAAGGAATAAAGTACCCAGGATCATCTACTTGGTTGGTGACTTAGGGCAAATGTGGGGTTATTGTTGCTGGAAGAAATCAGAAAAAAAAATACCTAAGAATGAGAAGGGTAGTTCATAGGTATTAACATCATGAGAGTTACTAAAGTTTATATACTTTTTGTTGTCACATTAGACTTTCACATTTCATTTGATTCCCTTGCTTCTTTATCCTTTGATATTGAAAGTGTTAGACTAGAAGGAGGAGGATGTCTGGAAGAAAACATATATTACGGGCATTAAATGACAAATTGAAGCTTTGCTTCCCTCGAAGAGTCTTTGAAACCAAGAGTCAATAGTCAAAAATAGCTATACTTCTTTTACAGTGCTTTTTTACAAAGTAAAAATGAAATCTTGTGGCACTTAATTTTTTTTAGTTGAAAGAATAGTGTTTCAAATATTTAGGTTTTTTAGTTACTCTCACAGACAATACTATTTAAACTCCCACACAAAAATACAAAAACATAGACCTCATATATCTACGGCTTTGAAAGTGGCCATAATTTAAATTCTATATAAAACATGGATGAGCAAATAAGTCTATGAATTGCATAAATTTACAAGTAGGAGCAGTATTTCCTTCATTTTCCTGGGGAATGAAATTAATTGAATCTGCTCTATAGGATATAAATTTAAAGGAAAGATAAAATCTCTGCATGGTTTTCTTGCCTAAAGAATAGACTAAAGTTGGATTTAATTAAAGAGTGTTATAAAAAATCATTAGTGGCATGCTATTGTCAACAAATGTTCTATTTAAACCTGACCTATTTTGTGGTAGGACAAGAAGTTAAATTAAAATGAAAATAAAAATGGGACTTTATAACAGATGCTAAATTAGAAGTAGGATTTTTTATTCTTAGTTTATACGAAGTATAGTATTTTCTTTCAGCAAGCTTGTTGAGGCAAAATAACCTAATACCATTAAAGAAATAACTAGACAATATTGTGGAGGAAACAAGATATTAAATAAAATTAGTTTAAAGAGTCAATTGTAACTGAATAAGTTTTATAAAGATATTTTGGTTTTTAAGTTATAATTATTAGTTAAAGCTTGAGAATAAACTGTCTAAAAAATGGAATGAACTAAGAGAAAAGAGGAAGTAAATTATATTACATAAAATTCATTATATGACATAGAATCTGAGGTATATTTAAAATCTTAACATTTTTTAAACACAACTATTCTGAACTATTTCTATGATTCCTCTTGTGACCAAAATATGAATTTGCCTGGTGGCCAGCTTAGTTTAAATTTACACTCTGGTCATGCAATATAAGGATCTTATTTGACACAAAGACAAAAGGGTTTTTTTTTTTTTATATTTCACTGATAGTGAGTTTTCTCAGCTATCTAATAAGAGAAAAAAATACTATAGATACCAGATTCTGTGAACAAATAAATTCAAGGATGCAATCAGTCACATCAGTATCATGTTAATCATGAGACGTCAAATTGTGCTCATTAAAAAATGCCCAGCAGATAAGTGAATCATTGTTATGTGTGTCTGTGGGTGAATGACATATAAGCCGACAAACTGAGTGAGGAATATTCATCCTGGCTGTTGGTGGCACCAATCAAAATACTTATAACCTAAATGGAATAAAAAGCAATAAAACAAGGACTTGTGCTCCTTTTGAAGAGTTCTAGTCTTCCCGAGCAGGTGTACAGTTTGCTGTTATCTTTGGGCACTGGTCTCTGGGTCTCCAGTTTCTTCAACCTTCCAATACAGACTTACACTAGCTGTTCTTCAGTGAGCTTCCAGGGCTTTGACTTGGACTGGAGCTGCATCTTGATAGCTCGTGTTCTCGCCTTCCTTATTCTTGGGCTGAGCAGCTACTGAATCTTCTCTTCAGTGTGCAAATGGCCAGTGTGTACTCTCTTGCATCTTATTCTAATAAAATCTGTTGCATAATTTTATACATATATATTTTTTTTCTGTTGATTCTAGAGAACTCTAGTCAACTACTTTCTATATCACTAGTTGGAAATTTTTCTCTGATGTTAAGTCCCTTTAATTTTCATTAACCTTGGGCAAAACTAATTTAAATTATAAGTTGTAAATCCTAATAATATTAATCTTAATAATCTTAATATATATGTTGTAAATCTTAATATTCTGCATTAATATTTTGTACTAGTCATCTACATAATATCATCATTTTTACCTCAGCTTATATTTGTATGTTCATCAATTAGAGTTCAATGTGCAATAAAATTCAATTTTGAACAATGTAACCACATTCCTTGTTCTACAAATCTATGAGGTGAAGTTTGCTCCTGGCTATGTCAGCCCATGCATGACCTTCTTTTATGTCTGCTATCAATTGAAAAATGATTGGGTAGCTAACTAAAAAAAATATATAGCTTCACTGTTTGGTGGTCACCCAGCCTTTAACAAGAGTGCCTTATTCCTTCCTATGTGACTCTTCATCTTCCAGAAGCCTTGCTGAGGCTTACCACAGAATAATCCCAGGACTCTGGTTTAGTCAGCTTTCTCTTAGTTTATCAGACACCTAAGACAATCAATTTATGAAAATAAAAATTAATTTTAGCTTACAGTTTGGGATATCCAGTCCAGGATTGAGTAAACCTACTGCCTTTAGGCTTCTACTGTAGGGAAATACATCATGAAGGGAATGTATGGTAGAGTAAAGCTGCTCACAGAATAGGAAGACAGAAGACAGAAGTAGGATCAGGGGTTCCACTTTGCCCTCAAGGGCACTCCCCCATTAGACGCCACTTCCTGATGCACATGTGTAAAACCTAGTCCACAAATTGCACGTAATCCCGCAAGATTATTACTTTCAACATTATTCCACAGTGTTTAATGATATTTTCATGATTATGTGGTGTCTGAGCACAGGCTGTGCAAGCCACCGAATGACACTGTGGAAGGGAGGGCATTGGTAACTCCGCTCTGCCTCCTGCACCCACCATACAGTCAATGGGGTGAGGACTTGCCTGAATCAGACTGTAAATACAATTTTTTACATCGCAACTCTGAGAACAGCAAATAGCCTTATAGGTTTTGATATGTTAGCTAAACAGTTTTATGACCAGTGAAACATTGCCAACTTTCTTTCTGATTTGATTCAGTAATTTGAGAATAGGTTTCAAAATTTCAGAAAAAAATCATCAAGCTAGAGATGTAGCCTTTAGCATGGGAACCATTGGGAGATATTTAAGATCCAGACCATAGCAGGCTCCAAGCACAGAAAGGATGATCAAGCCTCTATGAGTAAACTGTTTTATTCCTTCAATTTTCTCTAGCATCACAGGTACTAGAGACACGTGCCGTAATATTTGTATATATATGTATATGTATGTACATATATATGTACATACATACACATATACATACATGTATATGTGTATGTATGTACATATATATGTATATATATGTATATATAATATATATATATATATATTATATGTCAGGTAAAGAAAGTAGTCATTGACCTATTTACTCAGAATATACAAATGCATACAAGTTCTTTAGGAAAGGAATGTTTTTGTATGTATTTTGTTTTGTTTTGTTTTTATTCAAATGCTAGGATAAAGTTAAGACCTGTTTTTTCTCTATTTACCAGTTCTTCTCAGAGAAAGAAAATGTACAATTAAGGGATCAAGTAAAATTTCTGCAGAACAAAATATATTTATGTTGCTAGATAAAATATATTTACTGTTTAAATAGGATGAATTGGATTTTTTATTCTTTTTGTTTTGTTTTGTTTTGTTTCGTCCTGGGCATCAAACAGAAAGCCATCACACTAAATTACATACCCAGCCCTTTTTTATATTTTATTTTTCAGATGTCCTCACTAAGTAACTAAATTGCTCAAGCTGGCCTAAAACTTTCAATCTTCCATCCTCAGTCACTCAGAGTGTTGGGATTACAGGCATGTGCTCACACATCCAGCTAAATTTTATTTGTTCTTAAACATGCAACAAATATCTGAGATATTCTTCTGAAGCACAGAAAAATACAAAACAAATTTAAAAGAATAAATAAAACATTTCCCCATCGGAGTGTTGTGTAGAGAGACTTATTAAATGATGAAGAGATATAAAACCATGAATCTAAATTGATAGAAAAATCTTACATTATAGATTTTAAGTGTATATAAACAATTGGCCATTTGTGTTTATGCTACTTAAAGGAAACAGGCTTTCAAAAATTGAGACATCAACTCAAAAAATGTAAGACATAATTACTCCTTATTCTGAATTCTTTTCCATCTTCCTTTCAGTATTCATTTGAAATGTATTATCAGTCTCTAAGTAATTGTCAGAGATTAGTTGGGTATTTTCTAATCTCAAAAACACTTCAGAAATAGAATAGAACTTGGAGATCATAACTTTTCCATCCTTTCTTTTAAATAACAAAACTAGTATATAACCTTTAAAAGGACAAGAGTAAGAACTTTCTGAGACCACAGAATAATTAATTCCACTGTTTGCCGTGATATTGTGTGGACAGCCTATCAATGTTTAAAGCAAATATAGTGAAGTGAGCTGTCCTCTACTTTACGGTGTTTCCATTTCTTTGTCTGTACAACGTTAAAACAACAAATATAAAGTTTTTAAAGCTCCAAAAACTAAAACAATTCAGCAAACAAGTATTCTACTCACATGATTCCATTGGAGTGCTGAATTTTTCTATCCTGAATTAGTAAAGCAGGTTTGGAATCAAAACAGAGTGAGCTTATTTCTCATTGTTTTTCAGTGGAAAACAAAAGCCTTCAAAATGATGACTAATACTTCTGTTACCATTATTGGAATGACTGTCTTTTTAAAAAATACTGAACCTACATTACTACTAGTTTCTGCAATATTGCAATTTTGCAATATTTCAAAATATGTATTGTTTCCTAACATTTTTATATATACTATATGTGTGCGGGACAGTTATGCTATCATGTGTGGTATTATATATATATATATATCTTCCCATTTCCATTATCACCCAAAGCAAATTCAAGGATAATGAAAATACAAATTAAAATATAAACTTCAGGAGTCTTGGAGCTTTAATTTCTAGTGTTCATTTCTATTGAAATGCTGCTACTTAAGTCCAACAACTTCATTTGGACCTTGGTGTTATTGAACGTGTACAAATGTAAAAATCTCAAACTCCTGTGTACTAATGATTTCCCTGTACCATGCATCCTTCTTCCTCTGAACCATCTTATAATTTTAGTTTTATTAATATTTTAGTTTTATTAATTCTCTCAATTCATTATCTTTTTTCATCTTATAAGTTTATAACCTCCATTTCTATGACTTTAAAATCTATCCAGACTCAATTACTAAATTTTTCTTTGCAACTAATCCTTTAATGTCATCATCATCCCATTATACAGTACCTTATTTTCTTGTCTACAAAAGAACCAATTATGTGCTCTATTTGCTCTATTGACAGCATCAGATAGTTATAGGATATAGTCACATAAATAAAAGAACAGTATAGTGGAACACATGTGTAATCTCAGTGCTTTGAGTCACAGACAGGAGGATGACAACTTTCAGCCTAACTAGGGCAACAACTTAGAAAGACCTTGCCTCATAAAATACATGAAAACAGGTCTGGAGATATAGCGCAATTGTGAAGGTCCTGAGATCAATTTTCAGTTTAAAAAGAAAAGAATTTAAGGTCTATTTATATGCATTGCTTATATTGCTTAGTCTTCAAGTTTGCAAAGGCAGTATTTTACACGGTCCCAATCAACTTCTTTTTCATTTTTCCATGATATATTTTAAATTTTGACCACTGTTCTCAACAAATTTAGTCACCTGATTATTCTTCCTCTTAAGAAAAGAGACTCAAATTTGCCAATGAATTAGAAGGAAATTAAGGATGAATTCCTTCATCACTTTTTTCCTACACATACAATTATTATTCTCTACCTTAATTTTTCTGCAATCACAGAAAGATATTTTTGTTTCTGTTTCATTCAAATAGCATAATAACCACTACTAGTCTATGGCCCTCTAATCAATATATTTATCAAATATTCTCACAATATCTTACCCATAAAAAGAAACTATGTTGTTTCTGAGGCCATTTCTTTCTAATTACTCTGCTGTATCTTTAAAATATGCACCCTATAATCTACTTTCATTCAGCTATTCTTAGTTTCCTTTCTAAAACATTATATTGTTATGGCAGTCTAGACTTCCATCTTTAATTGCTTACCCAAATTAGGTCTTTAATTGCTCTAAAATTTGATTTTTTCCCTCAGTGCATTATAATCATGAACACAAAAGTCATTAAAGTCTCTTATTAAAGATTATTAACGTGTTTAGTGATCACATTGATTATAATCTCAGCAAAATTTCAAATTAATGACTATAGAATTCTTTAAAATATCTTTAGCATCCATGATAATTTTTCATTTTATTTTTGATCTGTCTTCCTGGTTTTGAAGCATTTATTTCTCACTTTTGCAGGATTTCATCCTTTACCCCAAATTTAGGTTTGGCAACCTTCATGAGTTCTTCTCTTTTCCTCTCATTTTATAATTAAAAAGTGTATATATCTGTTTCAGTCAATCCAAATGTTACATTATCATTATGATATCTAGGACTTATCTCTATCTCTGTCTTCTTCCTCACTTTCCACAGCCATACATAAAAATTCTTTATTGGTTATTTGGGGGTGTCTAACATGTACCTGAACTAGTTACCTTTTATTTCATATTTATTCACTTTGAAACTTTATTAGCTCATTGAAGAATCACTATCAGTTGAATTGTTTAAGATAAGAATTCCTAAGTCACTATCACTATTTTGCCCTAGAAACCAGGAGTTGAATTCCTGTCATATTGCTGCTATCTCTGTGTTTAGTGCTGAAGGTTAAGTCATAAATCCATTTTTGCATTGTCATTACACACATTTAAAAAAAATTAGACCTTGCTTATGAGATTGTCTACTTAAAATGCAACAATGGGTCAGTGTATGCTAGACAATATGCTAAACTCCTTCATATATTTTACGATTCTTTTATGGTCTGAACCTTGATTATGCATCCAAGTTTATCTCTGTACCAATTCTCTAAAGACTGCCTGATAAGTTCTCTTTTAAACAATGATTCATTTTGAAAATACTATTCTCTGTCATAAATGCAACTAAAAGATCAAGTGTTCCATGAAGTCTTACAGATTTCCCCCTCACCCAGCCAGATTTCTTGAGTTTATACACTCTCTCATTGAGGCCTAATTGCTACACATTCACATTTGTATAATAATAAGGGAAATGTGCTTTTGCATTTGTCTCCATCCATTTCTATTGCATAAGATCTTTGAAGACAAGGCATAGACTATATTTGTATTTTATTTTCAGTAACTAACACTCAATGAATATTTGAAGTTATACTCATAAGTGGATTAGTACATTGATGAGTTCATAGCTGACTGTGCTATTCTAGGTAAACTCTGGTCAAAGAGGTGAGACACTAGGAGGATGAGATAGAGATGAGATAGAAGGGTATATTCCTTTATTTTGCATATTATAAATTATTTTAAATTTTTTCTAGTTATATTCCATTTCTTTTTTCTTCCATTAGTGTATACTAATTATACAGAATAGTTGGTTTCATTGTGGCATATTCATGTGTGCAGTTAGCATAGTTTAATCTTATCTACCCCATTCTCTTTCCCTTCTTTCTACCCTTCATCCCTTTTCTCTTCTCTAATAGCCTCTCTTCTATTTTCATGTAGTCTTTGTCTTAAAAAGGAGCTTTGTCAGTGAAAAAGTTTGAAAATATCTAGAACTATGGTTGTCAAATTGTGGTATGTATCAGAATCACCTGGTGGTCTTCTCAACACAGATTTCTGGGTTCCACCCAGAGTAGGTCAGAAGTCCATTCTGAGAATTTGTATTTCTAATTAGTTCTTAGAGGTTACTGAAGCTGCTAGTAGTTCAGAAGCTTCAGAGAACCACAGCTCTCTTAGAGAGCCATAAAAGTCTAGGGTAGACTAACACTGGCATGTATGGAGTTCCACAGAGAGAGAGGATTGTCTAAGATCAGCAGCCATCAGGCAAATATGGGCATAGAACTTGCTTCCTGACTTTTCCCTCAGCCTTCAGTGGAAGATAAAACAAATCAAACTGTGAAGAGCCATTAATGCCCTTAGGATAAGGAACTTTGGCTCTCTGGAATAGGGAACAGGAGTGAAATTTTAAGCCAGGAAGCAACCTGCTCAGGTTTGTGATATACATTATTTCCAGGACAGTGGAGAGAAAAGAGTTAAGGCAGGGTGCATATCAGATTTAAAGAGAACAAGGGCCTCTATCAGGGTGCCTGAAAAAGAAGAGGGAACAGATGTTCTTAGCAACTAGTTTGGAGCCTTCCATTTCAGTTATAGAAGGGAATCTAGAAGTAGTATGGCCTGTTCCCTTTGGATCGTGACTGAAAACTCTGAGCCATCACTTGTGCAGATGTATGTAAAAGGCAGTGGTGGTGATGGGGAATATTCAGAAAAAAAATGTCGGGAGCAAAGCCACTGTAACAGCAAGGGTGCTGCATAGTAGACTGCATACAGGTCTGGGGCAGAGACTGAAGATTAAGGAAAAGTTTTATCTCTGGGCCTATGAATAAGTCCTTTTGATTCTTGAGCCTCAGTTTTCTACTTCATTAAATGGAAAGAAAGGATTGAGTCTAGAGTCTCTGTGGTCCTTTCTTGACCACACATTATAATTACATTTCAAAATGAGGCAAAGGGGCACCAATTCCAAGATGAAGGCATTGGAAGAGTATGCTCTTGCCACTGGGTTTTCCCTGTTCTCTTTCTCTCTCCTCTGACTTGTTATGATGTGAACAGCTGTTATCCACCAGAACTTTCTACCACGTGTTTTTTGCCTTGGTGCTAGCCAACTATGGACTGAACCCAGTGAAACAGAACCAAAATAAACTTCTTCTTTAAATTGAAGTGGTCAAGTGTTTTGTCCCAGCAATGAGAAAGTTACTAAAATAAATGGCATTATCATGCAATCTGTATGATTATTCAATTTATTTCTAACCCTAAAATATTTAAAAAGCCATAGTATAAGTGTTTAGAAAACAAAAGAACCATGTTTTAAAATGGTATCTTTTGGAAAATTGTTGTATCACTATGGTTGTGACTTTTTCCTGTCCCTGATTAATTTATCTGAAATTTTTATACTGGAATTATTGTGATAGTTTATTTTTAATATTAAGCAAATATTGCCCAAATTGAATTGTTGACATTCCTGATCAGTGATAATTGACAAATATATAAACTAAAAAATAAATAACAATAGCCTGTTACAAGAACTAAATTCTCTTATATCATTCAAAATATTTTATATACATATTTTAAAATTCTTATTATTTCTATGTGACATACATTAGATTAAATAACATGTGGTTTCTTTTGAAAGTGTTTTAAATTTTAGTTCTGTGTTTCACCTAAGTTTACCATTCTACCATGATTAAATAAAAAGAGGTTACATGGCACATGCCTTCAGTATTTATTTCAATCTCTACATACACACACAGGTAGTGGAAATAATGTCAATAATAATGGAGTAACAAGTAAATTCTTAAACACTAAGTTCTGAGCATTTAGCATGGGATTTCCAAAGACACTTTTAATGTTTAACTGTTATCAGCAAGTCCAATAACAGGAAAATTACAGACTCCCTGAAATAAATTCTCAATAGTGTAACCCAGCTGTCAACAACAGACAGGGTCACAAGTCAGATGATTGAGTTGGAATGTAGAAAGTGAGAAATGAGCATCTGAGTTGAAAATGAAAATGCTGTGCTTGCCAAGAGGCTGAAAGGAAACTATGACATGTTACTAGGCTCTGGAAGTGGTATCTGAGGAAATACTAATATTTTTCATTATGTAACTGTGCTTCCTTCCATTCTTGGCATGAAGTTGCCATTGACAATGAATGCTTCATGCCACAAAAGAAGTCATAGCTCTCAAGTCTACTTGAAAAGCATGACTGGTGACCAGAACACGAAATAAAAGATAATCAAAAGTGCAAAGATAGAAGTTCTAGTGGATCAGATATATCCAAGAAGTCACCTGCAAAATTAATTTACTGATTAATTTTCCAGACTATGAAGAAAAAGGAATGACATTTGTATAAATATTGATGCAATATTATATTTCAATCTTTATACTTCATTATGTAAATTATACATTTAGCTTAGATGCCGTTATGATCTTTGAGATGTTGATTTTTACATATCTGTATTTTGCACAGTTACTAGTTGAAAACTTCAAATTTATTTAGCCAAAATATCATTCCTCATTATACATTAGAAAAAAATCAGTTACTTTACTAAATTCAACCATTTAAAGCACACAGAAGCTATTTCGAGTTTGCTCACACTCAGAAATATATCGTGAAATATATTGTTACAGTAATACATCCTAAAAGTTTTATAGTAGGTTACTTCAAAAAGTCTAGCTATAAATCATTTTGAATAATAATATTCTTATAACACTAGCATTCATAAATATTGGATCTTATCCACTGTACATTCCAAAAGTTTAGGCAAGAATTATGGGATATTTTATTTGCTTTTCTTTTCTCATATTTAGCATAGTATTAGATATTTTGTGTTAAATTGATGAATGAACCACTGCCATCAACCAATATGATTAATAACATTAATATATACATGATGATCAAGAGCACACTTTAATTAATGACTCTCAAAATCCCATTTCGTATTTTCTTTCATTCTTTCACAAAAAATGAAGACTTTTATGCATTTCAGCATATGAATATTACTGATTTACACACCTGCATTATAAAAGTTAGAAACTATCACTAAAATGGACACTGTTTATAATAGTTTAAAATATTGAGCCCATATAACTTTTCTTTATCCATTCATCCATTGATAGGCACCTAGGCCATAGATTCACTATTGTGAAGTGCACCATGATAAATATGGCTATGAAGGGTCACTATACTACTATGTCTTTAATTCTTTGCAGACTATGCTGAAGAGTGGCATACCTGGACCAAATATTGTCTCTATTTTTGAAGAAATTCCATACTACTTGTGACAGTAGCTGTGCTTGTTTGAATCCTCACTGACTGTACAGATGGGTTCCTTTTCACCTGCATCTTCACCAGCATTCATGGAATCTCATTATAGGTTTGATTTGTATTTCTGTAATGGCTAAAGATGTTGAATTTTTTTTGGGGGGGGGGTTATTTGTTAGCCATTTGTACTTCTTTTGAAAAGTGTCTACTTAATTCATTTGTTCATTTATTGATTGGGCTATTTTGTTATTTTTAAAAGTCTTTTGAGTTCTCTGTATATTCTATAAATTAATCCTCTGTTGGAAGAGTAGCTAGCAAATATTTTTTTTAACTGTGGATGGAAGTGGAGACCATAATTTAAAGTGAAGTAACCCATATTCAGAAAGTTGAATATTGAGTGTTTTCTCTTATATGAGAAATGTTGTGGATAAAGACAACATGAAAGTAAAAGGAAGATTATTAGAGACAAGGAAGGGGATCAAGAATGAGAGGATAGGAAAGAAAAGGTGGGGATGAAGGAATGAAAATAAAGTGTGTGATATGGATGAACCAATATGCCAAAACAAAACTCATTATTCCGTATAATTAATATTCACTCTCAAGATAAAACCAAATACTTCGTACACTATACAGCAAGGAGGCAAAGCATGATGACTGTGCTTGGCCTGAACTGCAAATATACTTAAGAGGAAAGATTCCAGTTCTGTCTTCCATTTAAAGCAAGTGAAAATCATGGACAAAATGCATGGAGCAGTGATCTAAGGCATATAAATACTGAATAGTAACACAAAATGTGGAAAATAAAGAAGCAGATTTCAAGTTACAAATATTCCAGTCCTATGTTTGGTGTTTTTTCTCCTCTAGTATCTGCTGGCTTTGAATCAAAGACAGCTCACATCATTGAACTATGTTTTGTTATAGATGGAAAAAACTCTAAAGTTCTATTTTTGTTGCAAAATATCATAAAGTTGGAGGCCACTAACTAGTTAACTTAAATAATATTTTCTATCCCCTATTTTTTCATAGCAAGACTTTTTCTTTCTATGGTTTCGAAGTTAATGCATTCTTAATATTTAAACCTTTTGCTTTAATATTTGGTATTTTTATGTAAAATACTTATTACCATAAGGTTCAGAGATTAGCCTCAACTTTCAAGTTTCTGACGTGTAATTTAAGAACAGATATGCCACCTTGATGATACCTGCCTGAAATTACAGCGCTTTTGGAGGTGACACGGCAAAATCACAAATTTGAGTCCTGCATATGTAAATTTTATTTTTCTACTCACTTTTTTTGCTGTTCTAAGGATTGAACTCAGAGTTCTCATTCTAAACTATATCACTAGACCTTTCCAATATTTTTTATTTTGTGACAATGTTTTTTTAAGTCACTGTGTTGCCTAGGCTGGGCTTCAACTTGGGATCCTCTGCCTCAGGCTCCAAGAGTGCTGAGAGTACAGGGTTTCACACTATTTTAATTTTAATTTAAAATGATGAAACACAGAAATTCATTGATATAATCCTCATGATCTGTCTGTCTAAATCTCGATTTCTTTGTAACTGTCAGTAGTATAAGTGTATGCAGGATTTTCTGGGATTCTGCAGTAATAATTAGGAAAACATTTAACTGTTGATCAAAAATAAATTAATAAGCAAACAAACAGGACAACTTACTGGAAAATATAGGGCTAAGATTAAAAGATAAATTAAATTTTGTGGGAACTAGAGCAGATCCAGAATCCATGTTGTTTATACTTGGGATGTTGAACTCCGGCAAGCAGTTTGCTAGATATCTACTCTTCTCACTCTTATTTTTTTCCCACGATTCACCTTTGCTTTCCTGTCTGTATTGGTTTTCCTGCTGCAGAGCACATTTTCCAAATAATGGGACACATGGACATGGGTGGTTCAGGGATAACATCATAACACTGTTTATATTTTGCATCCACTTACATAACATCTGGCAGAAAGCCCTAATGGTTTACTTGGAGTCAGGAAACATGTACTGGACTAGTCTGTATTTGAGGAGGAGAGGTTTTATGTTGGCCTGGCAAGTGTCCTTAGCCTTCCTTGTCACCACAAAAGCAGGAACTGTTAGATGGAGTGGTGATTTAATTGCTGTGAGCTGGGATTCTACTATAATATGAATACACAAATATAAATTAGCATATCTACCTTATATGCTATTTAAACGTACTTGAATATGTTTATCTTAGTGCTTATGAGAAACACATAAGATTCTTTTTTTTTGTTACTTTACACATTTATTCAACACATATAAAACCAAAGAGGAAACCATTTTCTTTCTTTCATAAAAACAGAGTTTTCACTGGTTAAAACTGAATTAAAATCATTTATGTACAAGGAGAACAAATCTAAATTACTTCCACTTTGAAAAACACAAAACCAGCTTATTCATTTCTATCCATTCAAGTCATAGACCCCGTTATTTTGACAATGTTCCACTATTTAGTCTACAAGACAGAAAAGACATCTCCTTAAAATAAGAAGACTGAACAATGCAAAAAGTACATAGTGTTTAACATAAGGCACATTTCCAAAAGAAAAATACTACATAAGCTGTAATAAAATTATGTTTGTTTTGGGTAAAGCAATTAGGCTTACATAAGATTCTTTAACTTGGTGTTCTCCTATATCCAAAACTTACAATCATATCACCTATACTACATGATTTGTCTTGTTTGTCTTTTTTATTACTGTGTATAAATTACATTGTTTGGATCATTTACTAATGCTAAATTGTAATAATGGTAGTGGAAATGTGCCTC
>NW_004624783.1:16790091-16803256 GCF_000247695.1 Heterocephalus glaber
CAGGAGTAGCAGGACAGAAGGTGGCCCCAAAGCCCTTTCCTCTGGGCTGGGAGCAGCAGGAGGTATGTTGACTGAGAAGCCCCTTCCTCTGGACCAGGAGCAGTGGGTTGGTGGCTCAGAAGTCCCTACCTCTGGGCCAGGAGCAGCGGGACTCAGTTCCTTGGTCTGGTGGTCTGGTGTCCTCTGTGCCTTTGTAGTGTGGAACCAGGTGTCTGCCTATCTGCAGTGGGGTGATTCAGCATCTTCCACATGACTCGGGACCTCGGTAGGGCATGCACAGACCTGCCTGTCTGCAGCAGGGTGATTTGGCATGTTCCCTGGGACTCAGGACCTCGGTAGGGCGTGGGCAGACCTGCCTGTCTGCAGCGGGGTGATTCAGCATCTTCCGTGTGACTCAGGACCTTGGTAGGGCATGAGTTTTCCTAATTCTTTACTAAGCATAGACATGAATCACATAATGATGTTTTATTCAATGAGAGAAAACATATATGACAGTAGCTCCATAAAATTATAATACAGCTGAATAATTTCCCTCATCTAGTGACATTACAGCTATTGTAACATTTTACCAAGGGCATTATTCACATGTCTGTGGTGATGCTGGTGTAAATAAGACTGTGGAGGTGCCAGCTCTGTAAAAATATATAGCACATACACATATGCAGGATAAAATAGTTGATAATATACAATATATTCTGTGTACTCACTGTACTATAAATTTTGTCACTGCTTAAGAATGAAATACTTTTACTTAGAGAATTTACTGTAAAAGACTATACTTATGTGTCCCAAGCAGCCTCATTATCTTATGTTTACCATGCCTCTTGATTATATCAAGAAGGCATGTTCAGTGATGGACTTACCTTATTTAGACTTATAAGTACATTCTATGATGTTTGAACAATGACAACCCCAGCTAATGAGCAATTTCTTAAAATGTATCTTTGTTATTAAGGGAACACAATTATATTTGCAGAAATATAATCCAGTTGAGTAATATTTATATACACATATATATTAAAAAGACAGGCACTTGTTGTTAAGTAAATATGCTTATTTTCTAAACTTTATCTCTGGATACCATTTTTTCTTTGTTCTTTATTCTTGCTCTTTAGCTGTATGTGACACACATCTTTTATTTGCCTTCACTATGAGTTCACATATATAATAATTTCAGCCAGACTATTTGAGTTAAATGTAATTTTATAACCGTCAATAGCTGAAGAAATGATCTTAGGAAGATGACAATGGATATCTAGTTTCTAGGTTATTGGTTAGTTCATTTTGAAGCTCAGCAATTACTTTAAAGTTTCATTTTACAGTGTCAGAAATTTAAAGAACAGTCTTATTCGTGTTTGATGAAGTTACCTATATGTGGAAAGCAGAATGATAGAAAGGGAAAAGATTGATGCCTATTTTAAACCACAAAAACCTTTCATATCAGGACAAAATTTTCATTATTTGTTGCAAAGACAGCAGTTTCAGCTACAGTTATCAAATGGCGTAGTTTGTCACAAGTTCTTGTAAAGTTATATCACACTAAAGTACAGGCTCTTAACTGAATGGAGAGACGTATCATTTCTGGAGTTTCAATATGATCTGATCTGTGGAATCTTTAAAAACACCTTTATCCTCCCTGATAAAATTCTTGTTTAAATTCATTCAAATACTGGATGTTAAAAATAGTAAGAAATTATTTCACATACTTATTATATCTGTTTAATTTGCTTAAATTTTACTTGTACTCTAAGCATATTGATGTATTCAGGTTTTCTACATGGAGAAAATGTCAAGAGAATGATCATTTTAATTTGAAGATAATCATTGAAATAACTATGATGTATTTTTTAAATTTTATTTTATTTTATTTAACTTTTTTTGTTTTGAGATAGGATCTTATTAATACACTAAATCACAGAGAATGGGCTCAAATTTGCAATCCTTCTGTTTAAGCCTCCCAGAGTGCTTGGATTACATGTGTGCATAGCCTGCTCAGGTCATCTGGTCATAATGTAATTGTTCATGGATTATATTTTATAGTTTATGCTACTGGTCTTAATTCCAAACAGTATACATTACAGAATATTTAATATGTCCTTAGACAAAGATTATATGATTATATGTCCTTAGCTATTTGCTTAATATATAGAATAGGGTCCTGGAGTTCCTTTTGGGATACTATTTCATTTACTCAAACACTATTAAAATTCTGTATGTTTCTATATTTACTACTTAATAAAAATATATCTAATATCTAATTCATTTAAAATTGAAATGCAGCATATGCATATGGACTCTCTCAGTGTATAAATCATTAAAGTTGGGTGAAAAGTTGAGCATTTCACAATCAACAAGTTTAAATGGCAAAAAGTGTTATTTTAAAAGGGACACTTTATACACCACCTGACAAGCTGGCCAGGAAATCAGGTAGAGACCTTGACACTGTGTGAAGAAGCTGTTAAAGCAAAGAAGAAAGAAGCTGCTAACCTGTGCCAAATTCCATGGGTGGTGTGACAACCGTGACTCTCACTATTCCATTCAACATAATGTCTCTGTGTCTTCTGGCACCATGACAAATCCAGTGTCAAATTACAGTGGCAGCTGCGATAGGCATGAGACATCAGTTAATATTCAAGTGCAAGTACTATAGCTGGCCCAATGAATATAGGGGTTCCTGTACCTATAAATAGTCCATTATCTATGATCTCTCCTTCACATTCACTACTTTAGTAGATCTCCTAACCACTGCCACAACCCCAAGGAATATACCATACACCTTGTCACATTCATATTTCCTACAAACTTGCCTATTCCTGTTTCATTAGCTGCTTCTCTCAGTACAGTAACAAGGCATGGAGAAAGCATGCCTTTTTTCCTTCAGCTTTGCCTCCATCACCACCTTGGTAAACAGTGTTATAATATCAAAATATGACTTAAAGTAAATAATTACCATCAAATTATTTTAACTGACTAAAAGAAAAAAGAAATTATAGAAAAAGAAAAAAGGGTATGTTTTGTGTCTTAGTCATTTAGACCAATTACTTAACATTCACAATTTAAAAGGAAGAGGGGTTTATTTTTCCTCCTGGTTTCAGTTCACAGTCTGCTGGCTCAAAGGCGGAAACAGCATGGTGGAACCAAATGGCAGAGGAAAATCTACTCAACCCATTTCAGACAAGAAGCAGAGAGAGAAAAGAGGAACCAAGGACCAGAATACACCTTTCCAAGACATGTCTCCAGTGACCCAACTCCAACTAGGCCCCACTTCTGAACAGCAGATTCAGCTACTGAACTTATCAATGAATGAATCCACTGATGAATATAGCACCCCATAATTCAATCACCTTCCAAAGACATAAGGCTTTTGTAGGATATTTTAGATCTGTACCATAACATTCTGTCCCTGGCTTGCAAAAGACTCATATTCAACTCATTAGGCAAAATGCATTTAGTCCATCTCTAAAGTCACTTATATTTTAACAGTTCCAGCATTGCTGAAAAGTCCAAGTCCCAAGTCTCCTCTAAGACTGAAGACAAACTCTGATGGGGACAACCCTGAGAGAGCTGCAAATTCGTAAAATGGCTTTTCATAGTAAAAGTCTGAGTCTGCCTATTAGCCCATAATGGCTTGACTGAAGAGCCAGCAGTTGGTGTGTGGGAAAGGAACAACTCCCCACACCACTGGTTACAGCAGAGGTCTCAATGATCCTTGTTGCTCTGGATAGCTAGACAATACTGCAGCTAAGGGCAACATGACTCATACACAAAACTTCTATAGAAGCAAAAATTAATCTTAGGTAAAAACAAATTTTCCATTAATCTATGAGATGCTCCTGCTAGAATGTCTCCGCTTGTTGCTAGGACCCTGCTCACATCAGAGCTTTCCACTCCACTGTTCCCTGAACTGCAATGCCCCTTACCCCTTTAAGAAGCTGTGTTTAATAAATAGTGGCAAGCTTCAGGAGACAGTGCATAGCCTGATAAGAGCTCTGACCATCCTTGGTCCCCAATTTATGTGTAAAAACCTTGTCTTTTTTTATCCTGCTGCCATACTTTTGGTTTGGTGATTAGAGGTCTGATCAATTTCCAATAAAACTCTTGGCTGTAAGCCTCTATTAAAAGAAAAAATAAGTTAAACATTTCCAATACACACTGACACAATTAAACATTCCCATTCCAAAAGGGAGAAAGGGGGATAGAAAAATATGAAACCAAAGTGAAACCAAAACCCAGCATGGCAAATACTAAATTCTATATGCCCATGTCCAAAATAAGGTGCAACTTTGGCATGAGATTTGAGATCCAATGGGCCTGGGTGGCCTCACCCATCTGGCATTGGCAGTTTTAGCCCTTACAGTCTCTTTTTTGGAGGGTTTTTGCTCACTGCCTATGGCTTTTCATCAAAGATGTTACACATTCCTATAATCTCCAACATCTTTGGCTCACTACTGGACTTCTGACTTCACTCTCATAGCCTCACACACTTACTGGCTTCTTTTAAGCATACATCCTGGCCTTCCAGGTTGTTTTCTAAAATCTAGGTAGAAGCCTCCATAACCTTACATGGCTGGTATTCTGCATACTTGAGAAACTAGCACCAAGATGATACCATGGACTGCTGACAGTTTTAATGATAAGCAGACCCTTTCAATTCATGGCTGGAGAGGGTCCCAAATTCCTACATGAATTGACAATTCTGAAAAAATACTCAAGGAAGTAATGTAACAATCATAGGCTGTCCTTAAGTAGGAGGCCTAGGGCTTTCTCAAATAAAAGCCTTACAGTTTTGCATCTTTAAGCCTGTGATGAGTGGGTTCTTGCTGGTTTCACAGATGCTCTCAAGCCTATTGTCCTAATGCAAAGTACTTGACTTTATTTTAATACCAATTTTTTAAGTAACCATGATCTCTTTTGTCCTTTTTTCCAAATTTTGCAGGCACTTTCTTTCTTGAAAAACTGGAAACTTTTAAATTCATTCAGCTTTGCCATTTGGTGCTGATTTTTACTATAAATCATTTAAAAGCAACCAGTGTACCCATACCATGCCCTAAACATTAGGCCACCTTGAAATTTTCTACACCAGATTAATTAATTTGCTGCCCTTAATCTCAGTTTCCCCAACAGTCTCAAAACATGTTGAAAAAGTTGAAAAATTTTCTGCCAGAATGTAGCATATATGGGCTCTAGTCCAACTGCCAATGGAGTCCTCATACTTATCTGAAACCTACTAAATTTGTCTTTCACTCTCTGCATTCATATTTACATTCTGATCATCTGACCTCTGACCAGTATTGCCCATAAAGCTCAGCTGGCCACATTTTAGGACTTCTCAAGCAGTGTTTCCAAACCTTCCCATACTCTTGTAACCAGATCCAAAGTCTTCTTAAATATATGGTTGGATACACTCACAGCAACAACCTCACTTGGCACCAATATCTATCTTAGTGACTTTCTTGTTGCTGGACAAAATACTGAACACTCACAATTTAAAGGAGGAAAAGTTAATTTTGGCTCACAGTTTAAGTCTACAGAGGCTGCCTCCAAGGCAGAAATAGCATGGCAGAAAAGCATCACAGAGTAAAATCAGTTCATTACATAGTATCCGGGAAGCAGGGAAAGAAGGGAAGAGCCAAGCACAAGAATATATTTTACTACATCACAACCAGAGTGACCCAAATCCAACCAGGTCTCACCTCCTAACAGCAAATTCAACTACTGAATTTGTCAGTGGATGAATCCACTGATAAGTACAGAGCCACCATAAACCAATCACCTTCAAAACACATGAGGATTTGAGGGGATATTTTAAATCAAAACACTAGCATTTTGTAATAGGATAAATATAAAAAGTCAGAGAGGTGTGTGATCTCCATTTCTGAGAAAAAATAATGTAAATGTGATTTTTAAATATTTTTCTAACATTCTCTCCAGGGTTTAGAAACATACTTAAACATGGTACATCTATGTCAAATAAGGGCTTGAATTAATTTATTGATGATTTGGATATTTAAATATGTTAACAATGTCTAATGTACTTCCTTGATATCATTGATAGTTAATGAGTAATGAGTGGTAGAATGTATCTTAAAATAAAATTCAATATTAGGTTGGAAGACAATTATAATTGGACAATTTTCCTTTACTTCAGAGCAAAGAGCATGTTTGAATAGGAAGGATACATTGGAACATGGAGGTAGGTTTTCTGATACAGATGTAGACATATTTCAGTAGGCATGCCCTTTCCTTCATTCTTTTTCCCTCTAACAGGACATTTGTTAGTTTCCAGGTTTAAAAAAATGTGTTCTTCCATCTCTTCTCTGCAGAAAAATCTCCTCTCCTCTCTTTCTACCTTCCTTCTTCTCCCCTCCTCTCCTTTTTTCTTCCCTCTCCTCTACTCTCTTCTTATCTCCCATCCCTCTTTTTCTCTCCCCTCTTCTTCTACCCACTTGTCCCTCTTAAAGGAGGCACACATGTGCTAGCAATTATAGAAAACAATGGAGACACTAATACTATTCATTGAGCACTAGCTGATTATCTACATATTTTAGGGATTTTTCTTTTATGATGCAATTCTACAACAAGTGTAGACAAAATGCAGCCTATGTTTGTGGTACTCTTTGCTATGGTTTAGATTTGCAATGCTTCATGTGTTCAGACAGGTGGGCCTGATGGAGGGTGATTGGATCAAAGGGTTTATTGGTGGATTTACCAACTGGTGAGCTCAGTGCCTGAATGTGCTGTTGTGGGTGGGGACTAGTTGGAAGAAGCAGGTCATTGGGGGAATGACCTGGATAGTTATATCTCCCTGCTCAGCTCTTTTCTCCTTTCTGCATCCTGGCAGCCATCATGTGAGCAGTTCTTCTGCCATACTGCTCTGCCATCCTGTTTCTGCATTGAAGCCAGCTAATCATGGATTATAATTGTGAGCCAAAATAAACTCCTTTCCTTTGTGTTGTGGGTGTCCATTATTTGTCTTGATGAACAAGTTAAAAAGATACTCTTTAAGAATTTATTTGCTAAAATGTGATTATAATAGCTATTCTTTATGAGTAATAAAATGCCAGGTTCTTGTGTAAATAGTTGTATATAAAATGTGGTCGGCCTCACTTGTTACCTTTTATGTAGGGTAATCTCAGTTTCTTCATAATTTCTGACTTTTAAGTCTGGCAGTGAGGGTGGTGTAATGGTTACATGTATAACTATCTCAAAGAGATAAACAGAATATCTGTAGATTGATTGGCTTGGGGAAGTTGTATAATATATGTTTATCCATTTTGTGGCCTAATAATCATGGTGACTTCAGGAAGTGGTTATAAACTCAGTACTGGAAGATGAGGTTGAAATGAATATCCAGGAAAAATTGCACTGGACAGAGTAAACGTGACTCATTTTATATAAAGGTACTGCAACACAAGAGAGAAAGTGAACTCAATTCCACTAAAACAAAAAGCAGAAGCATTTGTAAATGGTAAGCTATTGAAAACAGCACTGTCATAAGGGTAGTTACTTAATATACTTAGGTCATTTGGGTTTGCTTATTGGCCTTTATCAAAGTGAGGTTCCTACCTTACTTCATCTTCAACAGAGATTGGGACAAATAACAAATATGGGCCTTATCTTTCAGGATGATTGGATTCTAAATGATTGTCTCTAAGTTCCTGAGAAAGACCTTCCTGGTTTGTAAAACTTCTAAGAGGATGGAAAAGGATTAATCTCCATTTGCAGTTATAAGATTTCTAGAGAAATGCTCTAAGAAAAAAGAGCTAATAAGATACCTGTCCAAATTTTACTGTGAGTGAAATGTTAGGACTACTTTTTTCATGAGCAATACCAGTAAGACATTCTTTTTCTCTTTATTCACAAGAAGAAAAAATCAGAAATTCTTATAACTAACACAAAGCATTGAGAAGGCCAACATATTGACATCTGTGCCATCCACAGATCCATTAGTGGTTAAACCTAACAGTAAATGGGGTTTGCTTACTCATAAGGAAACTCTCAAGGATTTCCTGATCTCCTGTTCACTCTTTAATACCTGCTGTTTTAAGGTTAGGGGTGGAAACAAGATCGGTTCATAAGAATCACAAACCATCTCCATATGGTATGGGTCCCATGAAGGAGACATTCTTACTTTTTTTTCCTTTTGCCATTATATTTTTAAACTTATGTTTAAGTGAGACATAAAAATACAAAGATTGTACATATTAGCAATGTTTCAATATATGTATATTTTGTGTAATGTTGAAATCAGGTGAAACGTTTCCATCTCTTCAAGCTTTTATCCTTCTTTTAAGGGGAAAAGTTCAAAAACTTTTATCCAGCTTTCTGAAACATACGGTGCCTTGTCACTTATAGTCAATTTATTGTGCAATAGCACACCAGAACTCCTTGTCCCTATTTAGGTTTAACTTTGTCTCTATTGGTAAAGCTTTCCTCATCAGTCTCCTTGCATTCTTCCCCAGAATCTGGTAATAACAAGGATCACATTCTCAGCTTCTATGGAGTCTGATATTTGTATATCTCTGTATTCAATATAGGCTCCTAAGTTCTTGCATGTCCTGATGGGGACAAGAATCCTTGGTTCTGGAGTGACTGAATATGTTAAAGTGTATAGTGTGGAAATAGAAGAAAAGGATTATATTAATCAGCTTTTCCATTGCTGAAATACAATACTCAAACAATTTAAAGCAAAAAAGGTTTAATTTAGCTCATAGTTTTGGAAAATTCAGTGCATAGTCAGCTGACAGCAAGACAGGGACATCATAGTGGAATAATGTGGTGGAGCAAATCTGCTTAGTTCGTGGTAGTGGCTGGGAACCAGTGCTAGAGAGGAATGGACAAGGAACCATATATAGTACCCAAGGCCACACCTCTGTGACCCACCCAGAAGCTTGCTCTACTAATCTTTTTAGTGTTTCTTAATCCAATGAAGTTGATATACAGGATTAAAGATCACTATGTACCCACTGTTAACTTTACAACCAGACACATCTCTCCTTGTATCTTACTTAATCTCCAAATGCAATAGGAAATTAATAATTATGCCTAACATGATATAACTGGATTCCAGGATGCAACCAGAAGCACAAATAATCCTTTCCTCAAAGGTGAAATAATTGCAGCTTTTTAAAAAGTCCAAATCTCTTCTCAGAGTCAAGATAAACCTATTATCTGTAAACTGCTATAAAAATGAAAAACAAGTTACAAAACTCCAAGTTACAATGGCATAAATTCACATTAAAAATGGAGATGGGTGTATAAAAAGGAATCATACTAAAGTAAGATGGAAACACAGTGTGGCTAATTTAAATTCTGTAGACCCATATCTGACATCTAGTGAACATGTTAGTAATAGGTGAATTTGAAAGAACTTCAGCAGCTCCATTCCTATGATGTGGCTTGCAGCAGCCCAGTTGATCTTTTTCTTCAGTTGGCTCCACTCTCAAGCTGCAGATTTCCTCAGGAGACATTCCATGTTCCTGGCATCTGACTTCCTGGGGTTTCCACTACAACTGTGGCTTCTTACCTATAACTTCTTGCACTACCCTCCCTGGTAGTCTCTTACTTGGTTTCTCAGACTTTCATTTGAAATCTGGGTGGAAAAATAATTGACTCCTAAACTCTTTCATTCTGCATGCTAGTAAAACTAGCATCATGAAGATGGTACCAGTTGCCAGCTTTAGGAGTAGCTGTGCTTCCTTGATCCATGCCTGCAGCAGCCTGTGAGTACCTAAATAGCTGAGAACAGTGACATGAGTCCCAAGGAACCGATTTTCTAAGAGGCCCTTCCCCAGCCGTGTTCCCAGGGACTTTTCTCACTTGAAAAGTTTACATGTTTGCCTCTTTAATTCTGCCATGATTGAGTATTTGCTGATTTCTGAGTGCCCTCAAATCATCTTTCATCTTGTCCTGGTACAAAGTACTTGCTTTCATTTTAATGGAACTAGTCTCTTTAGCAAATATAACTCCTTAGCCCTAATTTTACATGTGATTCTTCTTGGACTAAAATTTATATTTTTCAAATTTTTTTGTCTGTCTGTTTCCTCTTACTCTCATTATAAATATGGATGAAAGAATCCAGTAGCACTCATGCAACTGACTACTGGGCTGTCCCAAAATTTCCTCCACCAGATGACCTGGGCCATCACCCTTAAACTCAGTCTACTGCAAGAGCCAGGGATTTAGCTCAGTGATAGTGTACTTGCCTGGTAAGTTCATGGTCCTGAGTTTGATTCCTGGTATGAAACAAAATGAAGAAAACCTCAGTCTCCTGCAAAGTCTTACGTCATGGTCAAAATACAGACAACTTTTCTTCCAAAGTGTAATGCACACAGCCTCTAGTCAGTACTTTTGCTATCCTGTCACTCCAGCACCACTTTTCTGTTTGTGCATATTCTTTTTCAGCACAGACTTGTCCTGAGCAAACTTTCTGTGATCTTCAATAAATGCAATTGCTTTCCATTTGCAACCAGCTACATGCTTTGCAGTTCTTTGCTTGTCATACATAATAGCCTGGCTTATACCTGCCTATCATGCAGTAACAGTTCTACATATTGTGCTTATTATTCAATTAGAAAAGTTGGTTTAAAATGTATTTCTATGTTTATATTAAATGATCATAATGGTTTCTCAACAGTGAAAAGCAATCAGGTTGGCTTTATCTCACTGCCCAGCATTTCTATGGAGAGACAAAATTTTCCTAGATATTTTTTCTTGCAGACTAAGACAGAAAACTGGGCTACTACATGTTTCTGTATCTAGAATAATGTCTAAAAACAGGTAGAATAGTTAATGTAGAAACTTAAGGAAAAAGCCACTTGACTTTTTAATGATTGTAAAATTTCTTTGACTACATTTCTTTAGAGGTTATGATGGAAATCTGGATTAAAGGTTGTCCTTATTCTGATCCCAGAGTCCTACTGACAGTAGCTTTCATGAAATACTGCATAAAGTGAATCATATGGATTTTGTATTAGTTAATGTACAATTAACCAGAGGCTTATGGAATGACATATGCATGAAAATTTTAGCAAGGGCATTAATTATGTGAAAACAAGGTATGAGTCATTGGGAAGAAATTTTATCTTGCATATTTTCAATTTTATGCATCATGGTGATCTGTAAAATGAAAGGCATGTTTGAATGGCAAAGCCTACCTTAGATTCAGAAAATGTCTCCCTGAAGATAGACCATTCTGGAACATTTGCAAACATAAAAACCTTTTTCTTCTCCTTCCTGGAAACTTGTGTTTTCATCTCAAGAGGATAAACTAAGAGCTTCCTTTATCATGTCCCCTAGAGGAAAGTTCCTTTGTGACTAATTTCTGTTTCTATGTGGTGAAGAGGATGAGAAAATGGGTAAGCATCCGGTAAAAGCTCAAAGACTCCTAAAATTCAGAAGAGCATGCATAGGCAACATAGTGCCCTTATTGAAGCAGCCCTCTGCAGACCAGGGTATGCAAAACAGTGCTCAGGTACTGTGCTTTATCTGATGTTTGGGCTGTGAGAAATAAATGACCTGTGTCCTTCCCCAGGAGCATGGTATCTACCATTGGGGCATATATAAAACAGCTGCAAGCTGACTCATTATCTTGTAGGTAGAGAAAGTTCAATAGCTCCATTATATCTGAGTTTAGTTTTAGAAATTTAGACTTAGTCTTATTTTGAAACTTTATGTAGGCCTCCTGCTCTTGTGGATGATTATAAGAAGAATCCTGAATGATGACCTCTACAATCTTCAATCCACATATTTAAACAAATAATTCAGATAAATCTGTGTATGTTCTCCTAGATCTCTAGTAAATGCTGAGATGGAGATGAAATACAATGACACTGACACATAATTTCAGGTAAAAATAAATTATATGGAGAAAGAAAACATCAGGTGAAGGAAGAACCAGCAGAAAATATTTAAAAGAATGGTCAGTGACCACAGATAAAAAATTAGAATGAATTATCAAAGAAATGTAAACAATAGAAAGTCTCTACATAAGAAAATGATTATGACACATTTTTCATAAGGAACAAAGTTGGATAAATGATTATAGCATTTGAACTAATTAAATTGTTGGTGGCTTTGGACATTGGCTTTTGAATTATAGGAAGCAAAGCTTATACAAAATAGGTAAAGGGGACAGGAAAGTAGCTAACTTTTCATAGATATTTTCTTTGGGTGATGGGAAGGAGCAATAATACAGTGTTGAAGAAGATTATGAGACTGAAAGTTTACTTTTTAAATGCACAATATCCATGCTTATTGCATTCTGAATAAGGGCCCTAAGTGAAAGAGATATATGAGGAAGAAAAAGTAAAGAAAGGAGCAGAATTCTATGTGCAGTATGTGAGACTTGAATACAAGGTCTTCACTACCAAAATGAAGATCCAAGTTTTGTTTGAGCACTTATTGGAGAAAAATAACATAAATTGTGTAAAGTCTTAACATTGTATATTAAAAATAATGATGAAAAACAGGAAGCTATAATGACACTCAAATGTATAGTTCATTGTGCTGAGGAATTTTATATTTTATCCTTAGTCTAGAACTAAAAGTGGAAGTAAAATATGTTTCTATGTACATGAAAGGATCAGACAGAGAAGGCTCTGAACTTGAGAGATATTGCTGATAAACACATGCTATATTAAGAGATTTTTATTTACTAACAGGGATAATTCTATCATTCTATTTTATATATAGGGACTAGAATTGCCCTGATAACCCAGGATGTTGGAGAACTTAATGAATATTAAAAATTCAGCAGAGAAGAAGCTGAGCTGGTCCTAGCACCCAGAAAGAAGCTCCCATGCCACCAACCCATGCTCCTAGGGCAGAGAAGGTGAGCCTGAGCCACGTGGGTGCCAGAAGCACACCTCCCCCACACCCCCGTGGAAATGAGAAGACATATAAACAAGCCTCAAAAACAGACTTCAGGATCACCTACAGCAACCCCAAAGGGAATTGAGATGGAACAATCTGATACTCAACCACCTGAGCTCTCTGCACTGGCAATAAAAGAGGATCTGGGAAAAATGAAATCAGAAATAGTTACTCAGATAACAGCAAAGACTGTGGTCTTGGTACAAGACATGATTAATAAATCTAGAGAGGACACAGATACAAAAATAGAGGATCTGAGGAACATGATGGAATCCCAACATAGAAAAAAATG
>NW_004624783.1:16817627-16829758 GCF_000247695.1 Heterocephalus glaber
ATAAAATTGAGTACAACTCAGCCATAAAAAATGAAAACTTAGAGACCTTTATAGCTAAATGGATGTACCTTGAGACCATACTCTTAAGTGAAATAATTAGGACACACATGTAAATATTGAGTAATTTCTCTATTGTGAGAAACTGAAAGTGTAAATGAGGCCTAAAATATATAATAGATAATGTGAAATAGGAAGAAAAGGGGCAAAGTGGAAGGGGAAGTGGGAGTGGTAGAGCAAAAGAAAGAAGGTAATGGAATTAATATGAGAAAGTAGAAACAAAGTCTTTGTACTAGGGAGGGATGGAAGTGTTGGAGGGATGGAGGGGTTGAATGGAGGGCAGGGGAAGGGGGAAACATGAGAAGCAAGAGAAATTACAAAGAGTGCAAATTTCCACTGATAAATGTAATTATATCATATACCTAAAATGGACCAATAAAATTAAATTAAAAAAATTTTATCCTAGTATCAATGATGAACAAAACTTCCCAACAAAATAGTAGCAGGTCATCTTCCACAGTGAATTAAAAAGATAATTCACCATAAGAAAGCGGTGAATTCATTTAAAGTGAAGAGTGAGCCTTAAGAAAATAAGGCAATTTCATGGGTTTGAAATAATATTTATAAAGATCCATACTAGGAATAATGTTTTTGAAAATGAGGTTACTCAAAAATAGATATTATATGAGAATACAGGGCTAGGATCCTATAGAATTTCAAAAACTTGTATTTTAGGCCTGAGGTGGCTGTAACCGTTGATAGTTTATGGTCAGATAAACAAAATTGAAGAGGAGTTAGAAAAAATAAGACTTTAAGAAGAGATTTTTAAATGGGGATAAAACTGCAGGGACTCAAAAAAATTTAATACCAACATGGAAACATTGGATTTACCAAGCCTGAGATTGTTATCATTTTAAATTTCTCACCAGTAAAATTTCAAAATTGGAAACCCAGAAAGATTTGAGCAAGTAAATGTTTTGACTCTCTTGGAGACAAATTGCAATATAAACATTACCAGTTGTATGAAACAATATAGTATAAGTTGTAATGTTTATTTTGTGAAAATAAATACTAAGCTGTTATTTGCTGATATGTTTCATTCCTGACCAAAGGATCTTGAAAAAATTAATAGCATTTTAAGACTCAGCTTTAATAAAATGGTATTGGTTTATTTGTAACTTTTTCCCTTAGTTTTCAAGCATTCTTGCCAACCTGAGAAAAGGAGCCTGATTAACATTTTCAGTGACTGGCTTTTCAGTGATTGAAACAAATGTACTAAGAAGAGAATTAAAGAATAAACAAATGACAACATGCACTCTTAAAGTTTGTCATAAAATTAATATCTTTGTTATTTATTATAATTCAAGGAGATATAAAAAGTTACTATTATTAAAAATTTGTAGTTTAATGCATAACCAATTCACTTTCATCAAACAACTCATATTACACTGCTGTATTCACTAGGATATTTCCCTCTGAATTATTATAGCATATTTATATATTTAAATAAATGTGAAGTAGTCCTAATTATTCACAATAAGGGTAATACACAAATGTAACAGAGCAATGACATATTTCTGTTACAAAAGCATACTCTTTTCAATAAATTGAACTGAAAATACTAAATATATTATAAAAAAATAGACCTTAAGGCTTAAAACACCACCATACTTTAGATAACATTGACTTGGAATGGATGATATAGATCTAAGTGTAAAACATTACACTAATAGTCAGTGAAGGACATATAGAAGAAAATCTTTGCACTAATTTAGATGGGAATGTTCCTTAAGTATAACTTGGTCCTTGAAACTCCTTCCACACTAATTACTGGATATTGTATTGATGTGGTGGCTACAGGTGTTCTACAGTCCAATGAAGACGTCTTTTGGAGAGCTTATGTCCTTACTCCGTGACATTTAATATGTGTTTCTTGGGTTTTATCAACCTTAGGGAAGACAGGTAGGACAGAGTAAATGGAGTTGAGTAATTTTAATTCCATCAGGTCAGATAAGGCTTTGATGAAGCCTTTTTCACTGCTTAGAAAGGCCTTTAAAATGAAGAATACTTGCATATTTCAAAAACGTTTAGTTTCCCCTCATCTAGACATATACAGGAGACTTTTCTTCTTAGCTCTTCAAAATGAGATTCTTTTGTGATCATCGAAGTTTCATTTCACCCAATAATATTCCCTTTATATCTGTCACTCTCAGTGTACAATCTCCACCTCCAGTAATTTCTTAGGAATATTGCCTGTTCCTACAACCTCATGACTCTAGAAAGTTTTGGTCTACATAAGTAGAGCTCAAGTATGACTTCTACAGTCACCTGTTTATTCAGATTTGAGAGGTGTTTTGCCCTATAGGTTAATTAATGCCAGGAAATTCATAACTTGTAGTTTGTTCAGCTTTTTGTTGTTGTTACTGTTCATATTGTAAGAACAGAAGTGGTTATTGTCAAACACTTTACATTTCAAAGCTATATATAGCTTTCAAAGCTATATATAACTTCATGTTGAAAATATTTTCATGGACTTATGGACAATTTATATAACTGCTTTTGTCTGTGTCTGTTCAAGTATTTTGCAGAGGTGAATAGTTTCATCCCTTTAATTTTCAAGTGTAATTCCTTTTACTTAATCTGGATATTTTATCATTTCAAATATATCTATTGTGAATACTTAAATAAAAAACAACAACTCATACTGTGTATGCATCTAACAACAGTACATCAAAATATGAGGCAAAGTATTATAGACTCTCAAAAAGAAACAGATTGAGCTATTATCCTGGAGATTTTAGCACTCTTTCATGATTTTGATATACGCAATAGGTGAACTATCAATCAATATGCAGATGACTCAAATAGCACCAATAATTGCCATTTTAAAATAATTTATCTGACAGAAGAATACACTTTCTTTTCAAGATTATGTGAAACATTTACCATGATAAACCACACCCTGGTCCACGAATCACACTTGAAAAATTTTTGAAAGAAAAAAAATGCAAAGTATGTTTTCAGATCATAGTGGAATTCAACCAGAGAGATGGCTGGAAAATCCCTACATATTTTAAGAGTAAAAGATAGAGTATTACATAATATTTGGATCAAAGGAAAGTCTGAATATAAAATTTAAAAAATATTTGAATGAAATAAAAAGAATTTACAACTCATCAAAAGTGTAGGATGTAGGAAAAGTACTGCTTAGAGGGAAAATTATACCAATGTATATACACATTAGCAAAGAAGAGAGATAGAAATCATATATCCAACTTTCTCCTATCTTAAAAATTATAAAAGAGAAATACAAGCTTGATAATAAAATAGATACTGGAGATTATAGCAGAAATCAGTGAAATAGTAAAGTAGGAATATAATAACAAAAATCAATAAAACCAGAAGTTCATTCTCTAAAAATACAAATTAAATTAATAAACTCTAATCTTGCTACCATTGAATAAGTATTCTTTTCAGAAAAGAAAAGTATGATATTACTACTGAACCTGTAAACATTGAAGAATTGAAAAGAAATATTATGAGCAACTCTGTGACTATAACTTTGATAACTTAGATTAAATAGATGAGTTCCTGATCAGCATTCTTTAGAACTGTTAAAGTCATCAAAAACAAAGTCTAAGAAATTGTCACAGCCAAGGGATGCCTAATAAGATAAGACAACTAAATGAAACCCAGCATACCGTTTGGGATCCTGGAGCAGAAAAGGATGCAAGGTTAAAAGTAAGAAAATAATACATGCACTTTGATAATAATTTATCATTGTTAATTTATGAATAATAATTTATCAATGTAAATATGCCACATTAATAAGCAGAACTGGCTACCTGACATAGAAAATTCTATATTAGCCTGGAAAATTTTTCTGTAAGTATAATATTGTTTTAACTAAAATGTTGACTCAAAAATATGTTTATCTTATTGGACTTCTGGAAAATGAAAAAAGATTAAAATGTCTAAAATTTTTAAATCTTCCTAATATAAGTGGCTAGCTTTTACAGCAGAGTGAGCTCTCCTACATTATTGAGAGAAGTAGGAAGCATGCGATCCTTTGAAAAAAGTTTATCAATCTTATAAAATTAAAAATTCACTCACCATGTAATCAAGTTAATCTGCTTCCATGTATTTATCCAGGAGAAATGATATTGTGCAAACACTTAAGTCTTAATAAAGTAAAAAGTCTTAATAAAAACACAAAAATATTCCAGGTTTTTTATTCATAAATGTTCAAAACTGAGGACAACAGATATGTATACTATCAGTAAGTAAATCAAACCTCATGACTTCATATTATGAAAAAGAAAAACTACTCAGAAATAAAAAGAAGCAAGCTACTGGTATAGATGAACACGAATGTAATAAACTCATGCCAAGAGAACAAAATGATACCCAGAATATATTCTGTAGGTTTTAATTTACTTGAAATTCTAGAAATGGCAAAATTATTCTATATTGATACAATAAAGTTATTTGTTGCCCAGGGTTTGCTAGGTTTGTTGTGAGTGGGTAAGGGATATTAATATTCTAGGGGCCCAAGAGAACTTTCTTGGGTGATAGAAATATTTTTATACTGATTGGGCTGGTATTTATATGCATGTCTACATTTGTCAAATGGATAGATATTTCCACTTAAAAATGAATGAATATTAACTAAATCATTTCACTAAAAGCAATTTTTAAAATACAGTTGTGAATACATGAATATTGCTTCAGTATCCTGAACTTAGGCATTTTTCTTTATTTTTTTATCCTGAAGTTTTATGAAATGATTTGTTTCTTTTAGGATACAATGATATAATAATATTCTTCCAAGTTCATTCAAGCTATCATTTGTATCACTGCTATATCAACTATTTTATAGCTGTCTAATATATTCTGACACTTAAAAAATGGATTCAAATAATTAAAAGAGATCCTATAGCTTCTGTCTGATGTTATTATGCACATTGAAAGCATATGTGTTGAAAGCCTATCAATGTCATCTACGAATGACATTCTATAGGTAAAAGAAATGTATCTGGTTCTATTAACAAATGCAAAATCAGTTGAACTTGAATTTCCCTATAATCTTTCCTGCAATCCTGATTTGAGCTCTTGTCTGCTCTGTGTGGCTAATATATGGTATGTGTTTGGAAACAAAAATAAATCTCTTTAAACAAAATTATTTCACATCTATTAAAAGTCTCTACTTGATCACTCTAAGTTTTTTCTCCTGAAATACAAAACCTAAAATTGTTTTAGAGGCAAGAATTTTGGAGTCTTTTGAAGATAAATGTATGAGTATCAATCTATCAATACAATTTTACTTTTAAATAGTTGGTTTCACATTGAACAGAATGAACATGTTTTAATGTAAAATCTATCTCATTTTATTATGTGTTTATTATACAAAATATGTGCAAAAGTGTGGCAAAGGTTTTGCTTTTGTTTCTTCTCTGAACACCTGGAAAATGGTGCCATTCTGTAAGATAGGTCTTTAAATGTACAGGGAAGCTTTAAAAGGAAGGCTGAGGATTTTTGTACCTGTCAAAGTGATATCTTTATTTTACATATAATTGTGGTCTTGAGAGATTGAGAAAATCCCTCAAGTCCTACAATATTTACTGCAAGATTGGAAACTTATCTTCTGTTGCTGTTTAAACTCTATTCTCAGTGAACACTTGCAATCAGAATCATCACTGCATACAATCCCCAGAGAATCTGATCAGTAGTTTGGGGATGAAGTATGAATATATTTTTCTCAAATTGAACAGAAAAAAGTAATACAAATTTTGGTGTGCAACCAAAATTTAGAATGAGATTGTACTATGTGAAATTATCTAAGATGGGTCTTTAAATATCTGTTAAAGTCAGTAATTTATGTTCAACTCTATTTTCAGTCTTTATGAAAACTTTCGATATTCAAGATTTTGACATTTTTCATCTAGTAACATACTCAAATGATTTAAAGATTACTGTTAATCAGAGAGAAATGGTTATCCTATGTTATCAAACCATATCCAATTTTCTGAGTTCCACTACTTTGATTTGCTGATGGAGAAATATGCCTTTTTAAAAGGAGAGTGAAATGCAAAACATGGTATGAATGTCTTTATATTTTCATGAAAATGAAGGTGAAATAATATTAGCAAAAAGCAGAAACCATTTTGTAACAGTAATGAAAACATGGAAATATAAGATCTTATTTTAAAAGTGGAAAAATTCTGTTCTCACATTTTTTTCTTTCCTTTCTTTCCTTTTCTCTACCTCCCCTCCCTACTTCCCCTCCCCTTTGGACCTTTTCTTCCTATTTCAATTTATCTATTATACATTTTGTTTCTCATTTATACTTTCAATTTCTCACACCAGGGAAACTATTTGGTATTTACACGTGTGTCCTATTTATTTCACTTAAGAATATGACCTCAAAAGAAGGAAAAAACGGAAACAAAATTTTTATAAATAGGGAGGAGTGGAGTGGTGGAAAGGAGGGAAGGGGAATGGGAGAAAAACAAGGATCAAGATATATCATGTAAAGGTACATATTCCCAGCAATGAATGTGATCATAATATGTACCTAAAAAGTACCAATAAACTTAATGAATAAAAAAAGTGAAAAAATTCTGATGAGAAATATAAATCCATTTGAACTCTTTTTCTTGCAAGAAAAGAATCTCAAGTTGGCTCATATAAAAAAATTAAAGGTGATGTATATTAGGTTTCAGATAAGAAGAATTAAACATGCGAACTAGTATAAGAACATATTAATTACCATAGTGCTCTATCTACTTCCTTCTCGATGTTATTTTTCTTAGTTTCTCATCTTGTGCTGGTTCATTGTGAAAAACCAGCCCAATATTCAGGTACATTGAACACTGCCACTTATTGCTTTATCACTTAATTTAAAAGATTAACTAAATTTATTTTAGCTAATACGTAAAACAAACTTTGGACATACTAATGGGATACACAGTGATGTTTTGATACATATATACCTTCCATAATGTTCAAATCAAGTTAAATATACTGTTCTCAAAAAAATCATCATTTTTCCATTGTGGAAATATTTAAATTCTGTCTTCTAGGTTTTTGAAACCTACTTAAATTTCTGAGTGAAACAGTAGAAGGAGCAGAATTTAAGTATGTGAAAAGAAAGAAAACAAAGTGTAAAACAGAAAGAAGGGAGAAAGAGAAAGTCAAGAAGTGTTGCTTATGTCTGACTAGAATTTATTTTTGTTGATGAGGACTGAAACACTCATAGTTTGCCACTGAGATAGTAGGAATTAACTCATTAAAGCAGTCTCTTACAGAAATTTGAAATGATACAGATAGCCAACCTTAAATAACCAAAAACTTGTACATTACTTTTTGAGTACTTGATTCTTTTATCTATTCCTGATTTTACATCTATCTAGGCCTTTACTTGTCTTGTATAGTGTTTTTATACTGATCTATTACAAGTGTTCTGACTTTTCATTTTTTCAATTTTTCATTTTCATATTTTGCAAACAGATCAGAAACTTCAAACACACAAAAATTAATATTTTATGTTATTTTCCCTGGTTTTGGCCCTCAACAGTACAAAATAATCATTTCACTTTATTTTGGTATTTTTGTTTTGAGTTTTTTCATCCAATAATTAAGAACAGACAACTGTGCTAATTCTTTAACGATATTAGTCTTGTGGAGATGTGTGAAATAGACCCAACCTTAGCCTTCAAAGAACATATGGTGGTGAGGAAAGAAGGATGTATAAAAATAAAACTGGAAGTGCAAAGTGAATCTATTAAGTATGCCAGGATAAATCTGGGAGCACATCAAGAGCAGTGGTGATTTTGCTGTGCTTTAGAAAGGAAAGCCTTTTTAGTAGCTGAGCCTTCAAGTGGAGGAAAAAAGAGAAATAGTATGTCTTTTTCCATTGCTACTTAGTAAGTTTACAATTCTGTATGTGGAAGGTGTATTCAGGTAGCTTTATGGCAGCTTCAAACTTAAATTATATGATCCATCCCTTTTTTCTAGCTCTCTTACTCTGCCGTCTGATTTTAGATAGCCACAGCACTATGTTTAGTGCAAGACTGTTGGATTTTGAAAGGTTTATCTCGGTGCTCTTGCTCTGCCCTAGCCTTCAGTGAACTGGTGCTAGGCATTTGGTGACTGCATTTAGTGTGAGAAAAAGATGATTTGTATATTTTGATTTGCCATGTTCTGGGCTGCAGCTTTTCAGCTCACATGCAGTCATTATGTGTTATTTAATGTTTTGTCCTTTTTCAGAAAGATACCTTCTTTACTTATATATCTCTTTTGTTATAGGAAGATACAGGTTTACAAATCATAACCTTCCAAGTTATTCAAATTGCTTCTGTTGTATAGGTAGCAGCAGCGCTCTCTTAAATCTCTCTACATCCTAACAAAAGCCAAGAGTGATTACAATGATTTTAGGAGAATAATGAAAGTATTTCTTTAATTTTTATATTTCATTTTAAATTGTAATATGACTTTAAAGAGTACATTAAAAGAAAACAAATTTTTGCTTTCTTTGATATTTTCTTTATATGTGAATGAATATACAGATAAATTTGGCTTATTATTTTATGTAAAATAAACAGAAAATAAATTTTTGAATGTTCATATAAAGCAATGTGGTAAGAGTTGAATTCAACATTTTAAAGGTAAAATTATTTTTCTACTTCAAAATGTCCTCAGGCATAGAAAGATATTTATGTCCAAGATAGGAAAGTAAAGTAGAATTGATAATATCAGAAATCTGATAGAACTTGAAATAGGAGAATTGATAAAACTATGTAATCAATATTTGAGAACATATGGCACCATATTACTAGTGATTCTACTCTTCATTCTATCCTGTTTCAGGATACTTATCACAATCAAATATCTAGGAGAATGTTAAGCACTATTTACCAACTGTAGAATTTCACAATCAAATATCTAGTAGGATGTTAAGCACTGTTTACTAGATGTAGAATTTCATAACTTTACTAATTAGAAAATAAATTACTAGAAAACATTGCCCATCAGAGCCAGCAGATTAGTAATAATATTTATCTTCATACCTTTTCAACATCCCAGTTCTATAAACTATCAAGAATAAATATAACAGAAACAGCATATTAGGTATTTATAAAAACTAAATGATTAATTAAGCTTTGTGAATAGCTGCCACTCAAAACCTAGAGGCATATCATAGCATAATTAGACACCATTAAATATGATATATATGACATGTCACTTTTGATAAGACCTAGTTAAACATAGGAAATTTGTTTATTACAAACATATGAAATATCAAGAGATAAGAAGAACGAAGTTCATGTTTTCTAGTAAATTGTTTTGAAGAATGTATTTGAATATATCTAAGGTGCTCCTAAGGGAATAAATAACATTTTACCCAGGTGTGACACAAATAAGAATGAAATGATTAGTATAGAAATATTTCTTATCAGAATATAGGGACCATGTTAATTATAAAAACTTTAAGGCAACATATAAGTAGTTTAAAAAAATCGCTTCTGTGTTTATGTGGGTGAGTGGATTTGTGAAATTATAAAATGCTATTATAATTCATGTTTACCTGGGGATTAAGAATAGATCCTTCTGAGAAAGTGATTTTTTTTCAGGATACACTTGGTGGCCATAGAGGAGTTTCCTATGCAAAAGTGGAAAGATAAAACATCAATAAACCTGAAATCTGGAAGGAACCCGATACAAATACATTCATTTAAAAATATGTACTTAATCTTATTTTAAAACAAATGAAATTCATTGCAAGGTCTTGTACATCATTTATCCACATTTGTATGAAACATCTTCTGTCTACCCACTGAAGATTGCAAGAATAAAAATATGGAGACCAATTAAGAAGCCATAGAATTGATCTATATTCAGTCATAATGATCAGTACCCTCTCTCTCAAATATCACCTTCTATTGATTTGATCCTTTAACTCTTCAATATGTCCACTCCCACTGCACTAACAAAGATGCTTTGTATCTCGCCTGAATTCTTCTAATTAGCTCCAGCTTGTTTCCCAACATCCAACCTTGCTACTCACTACTGCTTTAACTATATTTGTAGCTGAAGAATTCTTGAAACAAATACAGTTAAATCAGACACTTACTTTTCTTGTTCAGTGATTTACCTTCTAATCTTTACCATGTTTACATATCAAAACTTCATGAAACTGATACTACACCTTCAGGTTACTTCATCTCATGTACTCCACAACTGATTTCTAAAGTCAGGTAATACAGTAATTTGATATTAAGTGAGCAACAACATAGTCTTGGTTAGTTTAGGTGCAAGGAGTAATTCATTCTAGTATTGTAGCCTGTCCATCTTGTCTGACATCTCTTATTTGTACTGAACACTGTGAGGCAAGGCAAAGGAAGGAATGCCCATTATAGGCCAAAATGTCTGCAACAGTAAGTCCCTGACTTGTGAAATGAACTCTGTCATGAGAGAATGTTGGTAAGTGGGACTCATTTGTAAATCTGTCAAAGTGAGTCTTCTACACCTTTGACACAAATGTACATTGTAAAGCATACAAAACCCTCACACAAACAAAAATGCTGTAAATAAAATACTTTCACTTTTACAGTTATAGTACCTTAATATGGTAAGGTAGACACATGATCTACTTCCGTAATTTGTTCAGATATATGAATGTTACTAATTGCAGGTCCATTCATATCTGCGCAAGTTCACAACTTGAGAGTTCGTAAGTCAGGGCCTTACTGTACATGAAAGAAAATGACTCTCTCAACTGAGGGAAGTCAAAATTAGGCTCAAAGATGTAACATAAAGCTATAATTACCTTTGACAGTTTTTAGTCATTTAGAAGTTTTTAGCCATTCAAATATTTGTTCTTATTAAAATGTTATGACAATTTTATTATGTCTTATGTGTATCATGTACTTCTTACAGATTGTGCGAGAGCTCTAAAGAACTCTATTTATATAAAAAATCAATATGAAAAAGAAAATTGAAGGTAGAAATTACATTCAGGTTTGCTAAGATGATTAAAACTGAAATAAAAAAGCTTTGATAATTAATCATTTTAGCAAATTACAGAAATTGAAATAGTTTGGATTAATAATGATAAGTGGATTATAGACAAGCACAGAAGCCTTAAATTCATCCTTGTATAGATCAATCTTTCCACTTATGTTAAAATTTACAGCTAAATAAGATAGCTTCTTGTTATGAATAATTTATTGTTGATTATCTGCTCTTGCATGTAGCAATGAGGTAAGAGTGATGTAAAATTAAATGAGTCATATGATTTAAATAACGTGGTTCAACAATAGAGTCAAAATAGAAGATAAGCATGAATTGACTTGTAAACATTTTATATTTGAATTTAAGGACGATAGAAAGAAAAGATAATCCAAGGAAAGTACTCATTTGTAGTTATTTTTTTAAATCATATTGTTATTTTAAAAACTTGATCAGGGAAGGTAGATCTTATTGAAGGATCCAAAATGTATTCTGCATTTTGAGAAGATACAGAGATTTCTTACAAAATATGAAGAAATACTCAATCAATACAATCAATGTGCACCTTTTAAATGTGGTATTAGGTTCACATTTGCAACTTGCCCTTTTATTCTCCATAGACTCTTTTCCAGATATTTCCTATAATAGATCATTTTAGGTGTCAATTTGAGTAGGGCATGCCATGCCCAGACATTTTGTCAAACATTTTTTGTGATTATTTCTGTAAGGGTGTTCGGGAATGAGGTTAACATTTAAATGAATAAACTGAGTGAAGTAGATTGCCCTTGGTAATGTGGATGGGGCTCATCCAATCACTTGAATACCTGAAAAAAAAAAAGTGCTGACCTTCTCCAAGTGAAACAGAACTCTTCTTACTTGACTTCATGAGTAAAGACAGTTTTTCCTACTTTGGACTCAAACTGAAACATTGTCTTTTCCTTGGTCTGGAGTTTGTATTCTTTGAACTAAAAGTTCACAATCCAGATTTGCTGGTTCCTGGGCTTGAAATCACACAGCAGCTGTACTATTAACTATCTTGGTGTGCAGCTTGCAAGCTGCAGACCTAGGGTTTGTCAACCCATCTCTCTCTCTCTCTCTCTCTCTCTCTCTCTCTCTCTCTCTCT
>NW_004624784.1:0-17920 GCF_000247695.1 Heterocephalus glaber
TTCTATTTTTTTATCTATGTCCTCTATAGATTTATTAATCATGTCTTGCACTAAGGGCACAATTTTTCCTGTTATCTGAGAAATTATTTCTGATTTTATTTTTTCCAGATCCTCTTTTGTTGCCAGATCCGGGAGTCCAGGTGGTTGAGTATCATTTTGTTCCATTTCATTTCCCTTTGGAGTTGCTGTAGTCTATCTAGATGTCTGGGTTTGAGGCTTGTTTACCTGTCTTCTCATTCCATCAGGGGTTGGGGCAGTGCTGCTGCTGCCCGTGCAGCTCACCTCCTTTGTGCTGGGAGCAGTGCTATGGCTGCCTGGGAGCCTCCTCCTCTATAGACAGATATTAACACAGGCTTTATTTATAATGTCACAAACTTAGAAGCAACCAAGATGTCTTTCATTATGCAAGTGTGTAAGAAAATACCCAAAAAATGGAATATTATTCACCACTAAAAATATAAAAACTATCAAGCTGTGAAATAAGCATGAAGGAAACATAAATGCCTAATAATGAGTGAAAGAAGCCATCCTGAAAAGGGTATGTATTGTTTGAGTCCAGCCTTATGAGCTTCTTGCAAAAGCACAAGTACAGAGACAGATGAAAGATTAGTATTTACCAGCAGTTACTAGGGGTAGAGGGATGAATATCTAGAACATAGAAGATTTTTATGGCTATGAAATCATTCTCCATGCTAATGATAGGTAACTACAATACATTTTTAAATGCTCCTGCAAGCTAGCAACTTTGAATGACAGCGATACACCAACTTATTGCTGTTAACTGTAGTGGCTATATTAGTGTGGTAAGTGGTTGGTGCAGTATGAGTGGTGAGCACAGTTGACACAGAAGATCTCTGTACATTCTGCTCCATTTTGCTGTGACCTAAAACCATTCCAAAAATGTAGTTATAAAAATTTTTTTTTAAAAGAACATGAATTTTCTAGATTAGCACAGCTAAAGGTTTCATATTTTGTTTGTTTTTTAGTCTATGCCAGTCCATAAAATATGTAAAAACTTGTTATCCCAATTATAGTTTAAGAAATTAAGTTATTCTAATTTAAATAATACCTACATTAAAACTGTAATTGGCCCCAAATTTGAGGTCTATCTTGAATCTAAGTTTGTAAAGTGAATTTTTATACAGCTGTATCTAGTTATGCAGCTAAAACTCTATGTAAGGAGATGCAAAATTTTAAACAACATAGCTTTTTTGACTAAATGGAGACACTAAACAAAATGGTTTTGAAAGCCATGGAAGAAAATCTTCTATCCCTTTTATGTTGGAAAAAGAAAGGAGGCTACGCAAGAACTGATATTATTTTATCACAAAAATGGCAAGGTGAAAAACCAATTTGTTCAGCAAGCAGAGTATTATCGAAAATATAGCTAAGCCTCACTTCCTGGAAACAGTATAAAATAATTGACTGTGCTGTGGATAGCTATTCACTTATTTATTTATCTCTTCATGTTTTCCAAAGGCTTCTGCCATTTTCTTTCTAAGTCTAGGTTATAAGACCCTTTTAAGTGGGTTTTTACCTTGTATATATTTTCAATTAAAGGAAAACTGTTTAAAATTTTTTCGCCATTCTTTATTCATTTCTATTAACTGAATAAATATATAGTGACATTTCTTATGTTGTATTATTTACTTCTACATTCTCTAAACAAAGCAAGAAAGGTCCTTCCCACTGAACTACTGCTCTCTTCATGGGATTTATAGGTGAGTTAACATTTTTCCCTTACACACAAAACAACAAATTTATTTTATCTGATCAAAAAGTTTTAGACATATGCAGTCAATTAAAATAATTTTTCAATAGAAATAATGAGTTCTTTAATATAATTATAATAATCATATTTAATATAACATATTTTAACTCTTGAAGATAAAGATTATAAAGTACTTCCTAAAAATATTCATTTCTTACTACATGCTTAAAAACTTATTTATTTAGTATGAAGTAACTATGGATTCACAGAAAGTTGTGAAAGTAGTACTGAGAGTGCCCTTGTATCATTTACATAGTTTCTTCAAATGGCTGCATCTTACAAAACTATAGTAAAATATCATCCTAGGAATTGGCACTGTACAATAGAGTAGATATATAGGAGTAGATGTATAGGTGGGCCCATCAACTGAAGCCTTATAAGGATCTCAGTGATCAAGATGCACTTACCACAAAATTCTCCTTCATGACACACCTTCAAAGGCCCATATTTAACTACCCAAGCAACCCCACTCTCCTTAGTCCCTGATAAACACTATTCTGTTAGAAAGTAGGATTTGAGATTGGCTTTTGCTAATCTTTTCAATTTTTCCCTTGTGCAGTACAATGCCTTTGAGATGAATAAAATTGTGTGTATCAATAGTTTGCTTCTTTATTATTACTGAATAGTGTTCTATGCTATGGGGATAATACAGCATGTTTAACCATTTACCTTTTAAAGGAACTTTTAGTTTACATTTTTTGGCTATTGCAAAGAAAGTTATATGTACATTCACGTATAGGTTTCTGCACATACTTAGTTTTCATTTTTCTAGAATAAATGCACAAAAGTGAAATAACTGGATTCTATGGTGAGTTTATGTCTAATTTTTAAAGATATACTGTCAACTATTTTCTAGGATTGTTTCATTTTTCATTTTCATCAGGAATGTATAAGATATAAGTTTTCTAATGCATGCCAGTATTTGTCTTATCTATATTTTCTATTTCAGACCTTCTGAAACACTTTTTGTACTATCTCATTGTCATTTTAATTTACATTTCCTATAATGACCAGTGATGTTATTTATGTGCTTGTTTTCCATCTAAATATGCTCTTTGTGCAAATATGTCTTCGTGATTTTTTGCTCATTTTCTAGTTGGAATGTTTGGTTTTACCATAGAAATTTGGGAGTTCTTTGCATATTCTAGATGTAAATCCTTTGACGAATATGTAGTTTGCAAATATTCTCTCATAGCCTATAACTAGTATTTTTACATTATTGAATAGAGTCTTGCAAAATAAAATGTTATCTTAATTTTAATGAAATACAACTATTTTTTTCTCCTTTGAATCATAATTTTGGATTGATATATAAAAAATTTTCAGAGTCCTAAAATCTCAGTTTTTTTCCTAGGTTATCTTCTGAAGGGTTTTTACTTTTAAATTTAAGAATTCAACATGGGATTCATTTTGAATGCATTTTTGTATAAGTTTTAAAATTTGATAAAGGCTTATTTATTTATGTATGTTTATGTATGTATGTGGTTTTATCTATGGCCATCCAATATTTTATCACCTATTTGTGAAGAAGCTTCATCTTTTAAGTTCCTCTGCCACCTTTGTAAAAAACAATTAGTTGTATTTGTATGAGGGCCATTTCTTCGTCTTCCATTCTAATTCATTGGCCTATGTTTCTATCTCTTTGCCAATAGTACATAATTTTGATTACTACAGCTATGTAATATGTCTTGAAACTTGGTCCCTACCACTTTCCTATATCTATCACTTTTTCTCCAGTTTTGAAATTATTTTAGCCATTCTATTTCATTTATCTTTTTTACTTAATTTTAAATTAATCTTACCTACATCTACAGAGATCTTTCCAGGATATTGAAACAGCATAAAACACTTTATCTATATCTGTATGTATGTATATGTGTGCATACTTATATAGATACATACAGTTTGGAAAGAATTAACAACATAAGTATTTAAATCTTCCAATCCATAAACAAGTTATATTTTTATTCATGTAGACCTACTTTCACTTCTTTTATGAATGTTTTCTAATTTATAAGTTAGCATACAAAATCATTTATATGTTTTGAGAGATTTATAATGATTTCATTTTTGTTGAGTAAGTTGAAATGTTATTTTATTTTTAATTTTAGTTTCCACATTTACCATATTTCACTTATATCTTGACACTTGTTTCAATCATGTTCCTAGTTGCTTGTTGGAGCACTTTTATGATGGGTGCTTTAAAATCTTTGTCAAATAATTCTACCATCTGTGTCATCTCCATGTTGGCATCTGTTGATTGGCTTTTGTTATTCAAATGGAATGTTTCTAGTTCATGATAAGATGAGTGATATTTTTTTCGTTGAATAATGAACATTCAGGAGGATTATTTTAGGCAACTGAAATTTCTTTAAACAGTGTGTTTTAGAGGCTTCCTCTGATGCTGGCTAGTGGGAGAGGAAGACTGTCAAAATTTTGTCATGTCGAAGTTGAAGTCCACTTCCATATCAGCCTCTGTTGGCAGTATCAGTGAGGGCGCTTAACACTACTACTGAGTGGAGGTGAGAATTTAGGTTCCCCACTATGTCGCACTGCTACCAACCTGGCTGGAATGGGGAGGAACACCTTGTTACTGTCCCCCAAGTGGCCCTTGTTGATACTGCAGTGAAATGCGTGATTCCTTACTGTTTATTGGTGGTGAAAAGCTCAACTTTCCACTTAATTTTCTTAACACAATGTAGAGAGTGGCAGGGGCTCCTCATCACAGGCAAGTTTGTGTGTAAGTCCAGACTGCCCATACAGTCTCTGTTGACACTGTTGTGGGACAATATTTTTTATCATTCAACAGGTATAAAAGCCCGAGTTCTTTCATAACACTATCGCATCGTTGAAGTGAAAGATGACTTAAAGTGTGATAAGGTGAAATATCTAGTTTGCTACTTCAGGGAATAGCAAGGGGGACTAAAGACTAGAATACTAGTAATCCAGTTAATAAACAATACAGACTGAAGGTGGTGAGGTATTTTCTGTAGTGTTTGGCCAAAATGTAATGAGTGGGAATCTACATTTTCTGCTTCATCAAGCTGCAACTTTCTCTGGTATTTGATTACAAGGAACATATTTCTTATCCCTGGTTGGCAACTTTTCACATACCCAGAATGCTATAGAATCCATTATTCCATTTATTAGTCCACTCATTGAAAGAGAAAACAATTTGTACTTTGAAAACTTGAATATTACAAGGAAAAATTTTATTATATAAGGTGACATTTCATTATAAGGTAACTACAAAAGTTTTATCTCCTCTCCGACAAGCCCTCAATAGTAGTCCTAAGTAAGACAGACACATAGTTAGTTCATTTGCTTTTAAATGGGATTCGATTTTAAGAAGATGAAGTCTTACAATTGTCATAGTTATGAATTATCATCAGTTGTCTATATTTATTGGAAGAATTACCATATAGGTCAAACTGAGCTATCTGGACCAATCTTTACTAGTATGTTAAATAGCTTTTGGAGAATTATTTAGAGAAATTTGGTACATGACTTTCTATTCCCTCAATCTCTTTTGAGGAATATTTTCCTGACTGAGAAGCTCGTTTATATTATCTTTTTTTTTTTTTTTGCTGAAATTCTTTCATTAGTATATTTTAAGTATACAATACATTTACATTTATCATTGGGTGACTTGTACCTATGCATACTGTATCTTGGTTCTTATTTTTTCCCCATTCTCTGTGCTCTGTTCACCCCCTCCACCCTTTCTTATTTACAAAGACTTTGTTCCCATCTTTTCCTTTCCCTTCTTTCCTTTTCCCTTATATTATCTTTTAAATAACTCTGAATTGTACTTGCAATAAAACAGACTTTTTATTTTGCTAAACTAAGTCTTAAAGGTGGAAACCTAAACCTACAGAGATATAGAGATGTAGGCTTTTCTGTTTTTTATTAGTACATGTTTACAGTACATAATGATTGCATTCATCATAGGGAGTTGGTATGTAACATATTATAATTTTTTTTTAATCCCTTTTCCACTTCCCTGCATCTCTTGGTCCCCTACCCTTTTGCAAAAGTTTTAAGTGTCTCTTTCCTACTTAATTTATTTGTACTTTGGGTTTCTCATAAAAAAGAAACTATATGATATGTAAGCTCATGTATCTTTTATTTCACTTAATATTATAGTCTCAAGGTGCATCCATTTACTGTTTTTTTAAAAGACTTGTCAACATACAGTTATATGTAGGTATTTGTAGGTATATAAGGAATTTGTTAATGCTTTCAATTATATGAATAGAATGGACTGAAATGTTGCAACTGGAATCTACCAAGAAGGTATAACAAATTGTTTCTATGTCATACTATAATTAGAAAGCCTCACAATTCTGTGGAGATTAGAATCTAAATTTTCATTGAAAAGACCAAAAAACTATATTATTAATCATTTTATTTGAATATCATGTAAATTATCTTTAATAGTAAATATGCATGCCATTGTATATACTATCCTAGTGATTTCTTATACATTGCAAGTTTGGGTGACACTAAAATAAAGAACAAAAGGAAAGATCTGGGCATGAAAACCACTCTTCCTTGAAGAGAGCTCTGGTCTAAATATGACCTGCAATGGATAGGAAATTAAATAATTATTTTTAGACAAAAGGAGTAAAAGAGATGGTGGATCAACGACTTAGAAACTGAAAATTTCTTGAAATTAAAAGAATAATCCCATAAATATATTTTGGTTCAAAACATATTTCCAACATTATAAAAAGAGGAAGAGTTAATTCTTTTCAATATTTTAAACTTTGTCTCAACACTTTCCAAAGGTGGGGATACAGAATTTTATGAAAATGATTCATACATTGATCTATCTACATACCATACATAAATTAATGTTAATTTAAATATTTTCATATTTGTCTAAAAGTACTAATTTTAACTGGAAAATGAGCCCTGTGTATAAATAATGTTTCTAATATAATCTGGTAGTTCAATGTTTTCTCATCTATCTACCTATCATCTATCATACCCTTTTAAGCTTTTGTCCATAAAACATTCTATTTAGTTGCATAGATTTCTATGAAAGTACAAGGACTTTTTTTTGAAATCTTTAATTTATTTAAATTACATTTTGTATATATTAGGATATTTCTGCTTATCAAACCAATAAAATTCTAAGAAAATAATATAAGTACAATATAGCACATTCAATGACATGACATTTTAAAAGGAAAGGACGTGGCACATTGGGTGATATCTTGTATGATTTCCAAGATTATTCTGATGATGTAGTAATGAATTCTCTGTCCATTTTTATAAATTCTAAACATCTGAACTCTCCTTGCTAACTTTTACCTAATTACCTTTAGGCCAGGATGACATTTCTGTTATTTTATATTTTGAGAACTAGAGCTACCCTATGCATCTCTAGAACTATAGAAAGACCCTATTAAAATTGATGACAATGCATTTACTGATAAATTTCACAAAACAAGAAGGGCACAACTTATGAAGAGAATTAAATGATGTATTGCTGAAAAGTAGTTTATATATTTCCATAAACATACTGCTCTTGTGCTTGTGTAGGAGTAGAAATAAAGTGTAGCTCTTTAAGGTATTAATTAAAATTTCAAGTTTAGGACCATGAAACAACCGAGAAGCAGCTGATTACTTTTTTTAAAAAAAGTATTTTGTCTTTGTTCAGTTAGTCCTACAAATAGTAAATTACTCATAGTACACATTTATCATATTCTAGCAGCCTGCCCAGAATAACCTAGATAGGGGGAAGTGGGCAGAAAAGATAGGTCAAGAGAGCATCCAGGGAAACATTAGCCAAATTATATGTATTTTCTTTCAGATTTTTAACATTTAACTGTTAAAAATCACTTCTATTTGACAAGCTCTGTTAGTTTTGTTCCCCTCTAAAGTAGTTTAGAAATATGGTTGCTTTAAAAGTCAAAAGAAATAATATTTATAATAAAAAACCAACATTATAACTGCACCAGTATCTTCTGAAGGTTTCTACTTTACTTGTTGGCAGGCTCTTTTAACTAAAGTGAAGTTCTTTGTTTAACCATTTTTAACAATTGTACTTTAGTTTATTCATTTATTCGCATATCATGACTAGCTGCCTGTAAGTGCACAAAAAGTCACTGTTGTGTCAGGGAGTAAAAGAACCAGCCCTTCCAAAAACTGATATTCTTGAATAAGCCAGATTTTCAATATTAATTAGTGTTTATCTGTACAGTGTGTCAAGCATTTTCTTAAAGACTCCATAGATACAAACTTATTCAATGGTCAAAATATCATAATCTTGTGACATGGTAAACTTCTATATCCTCATTTTATAATGAGAAGATTAATCTATGAGGAAGATCATGAAGTTTTATGAAGGTCCCATAACTACCAATTTCCAGAATGAGAATTCCAACTCAGGACTGAACCTAGACTTGAAGATCTGAACCACTCATACAGAAGATATTGTACTTGTGTTTGATTTTAAATGAATTATTAAAGTAAAAGCAAGATCTCACCTGACTACTGTGCAGCAGATACTCTACTAAGATACTTTGTGGCATTTTTCAAAGATAAAAGTAAAATGAGATTAATGGAAATCTCCCTGCATGAGTTGGCTTTGAGCCAACTCAAATTTCAGAAAGAATGTGAATGATTCAGCCTCTGCCTTATAACTGAGATCTTGAAATAGCTCTGAATCTTACAAAGAACTAAAGAAGCATATTCTCCAGCAGACAATAGGCAGTATTGAGATTCCAATGAGCCACGCAGAAATGGAAAATTAGACAATATTTTTAACTTCTTTAGAAAAATGAATGCTTCCAAAAATATAAATTATGTGTCTGTTTATTTATGGTCATCCAGTGGTCTATCTAAAGATCTTTATATAATCATTATCTTTGAATGTATTTCTCATGTTCAAAAGGAAATATATTTTCCACCAAAATAATTTACCCCATAGTAACTGGAAATGATATTGAGACTACTTGACATGGCCACTGGGGGGAAAAATATAGAAACATACATTTTCTACAAGTTTTGAGCAAAAGCAACTGAGTCCTACTATCAGAAAACTCTTATTAGGATTCTTCCTTAATGTGAATTTATCCAAGATGATTCCTGGAGATCACTGGACTATGAAGACAAGTAACAAATATCACCAGTTGTGGCTTTCTGGCTTTTCTGAGCAGAAAGAGAAGGGACAAGGCAAATTTTGTTGTTATGATGTCAATTGAGTTTGAAATTCCTTTTCAAGTAAAGCTCACTTTTGATGAGACTTAATCATATATTTTTGCACAGAAAGCAAAGAAAGAGCAAGTGTGCTTAATGAAAACTATGACTGAGAATTCAGAACATTAACACTTATCCTTGCAGACTTTAAGAGTTCTTTACCTTAGAAACTTGATTGAATGAACAAAAAAAGGAAGAGCTCAATATAGATTTAAAGAGGTAAGAACAGACTTTACTAGAAAATCTCTGTTTTCTTTTGCTGACATGCCAGTGAGGTGAGAGAGCGCCATGACTAAACCAGAACAAGAATTCAAGGAGGAGGGAAAAACAATAATAAAAAACTATCAGTCATTGATCTGAAATTTTTATCTCTTTCAAAAATGGCAACTTTTATGTGCATGGCACTTGAAGTAAAATGTAGACTTGCAACTGAAAGTACCTATCACTTTAACAAAAATTTAGAATGTGCATTAGAACTGTTTAGAAATGCTTTATATTGTTAAAGCTTCAATAAATTCTGAAAATTACTTTTACCTAACATCTAAGGCAAGTAATACTGTCCATACAAATGACAGCATTCTTCTTCTGTACTTCAGAATGAGAATATACTATCTTATATTCTGGTATTGAGGTTTTTTATTGATTCCTCAGAGGGTTGTTACTGATACATAATCTTTATCAAAAGCATACTGAAGAAAAACTGTTCTGAAGCGGGAAAAGCCACAGACCTGGGATTTATGTAATTTTCAAACATCCTGAGCTATTCAAGTATAGTCTCTATTTAGTGTAATTTGACTTTTACAAGACTCAGTTTATATAGTTGTTTCACTTTTTACTTTTTTATCACTTGCTATATTTTCTCTATTGTATAAAATTGGGAAATGGAAGTTTGTAGACTTAGGTAATTACGTACATATCTGAGATAAAATACAATAGCTTCTCTGGGCTTATAACAAATCCAATCTAGTGAGAAGGAGCTGGAACACAGTAGGCATTCAATAAATGTTTAGAGAAGGTGAAAAGATTTTATGTAAACTTCTCAGTGAAGCTGGAGAAATATTAATTTATTAACTTTTCAATTAATTTTGGAATTTTTAGATCATTTGAGAAGTATTGTCAAATGATTCATTTTTTCCTTTACTTCTCTTGCCATCTTTTCTCCTTGTTCACACAATTTTTCTGACATAAATCTGTCTTTGTGCCTCATAAAATTTTTACAAGAATTTAAAAATGCATCTCACAGCTTTTGGTCTCTATCAGTTCATTTCTCTATTAATTCTTCTCTGTCTCACTCTCACTATGGATATACATTTGAGCACATTCATCACCCTTTTTCCTCTTTGAAATGCTAATTAAATTTTTCTTCTCTTTATCTACAATAGCCTCAAGGTCTATGAGCAGAACACAGAGAAAACATAAGATAAATCAAGAGGAATAAAACAGATAGAAAGCAGAATAAAGCAGATAGAAAAGACAAAAGGGAGGAAAAGAATTTGTAAAACCAGAAAGTTTAAGAAACAGTGCTTGAGAGTGATAGAAGATAAGCAGCAGTAGGGTACATTTTTTAAATTGAGATTTTGATTAATCAAGGAATTGTCTATGTCTTCTCTCATGTAAGGATATTCATTGGAAATTTGGCTGCCAGAAAAAGAGAAGTAAAAAACATTTTCATGAAAAATATTTTCCTGTAACCTTATACATAGGCTCTCAAGCTGATTAGTAGCAGACTGAATGATCACCTTCCTCAAAAGATACATCCACATCCTGATCCCCAGAACCTTTTTATGAGACCTTATTTGGAAAAAAGGATGCAGATGTAATTAAGTTGAATATTTTTTGATATGAAATTATTTTGGATTATCCAGGTGGGTCCTAGTTCTACTTACAAATGTCCTTAGAAGCACTGATGATAAGACAGAGACTAGAGGACAAGGCCACATGACAAGAGGAACAGACACTGGAATAACATGACCACAAGTGAGGGAACCCATGGTCCCAGCAGAAAATGGAAGAGGCATTCTAGAGCCTTCAGAGGGAATGTGGCCTTACTGACACAAAGAGTTTGGACTTCTGACCTTCAGAACCATGACAGAATGATTTTTTGCTATTTTAAACCATCACATTAAATTTAAATTATAGGGCAACCTAAGAAATGAATCAGTAACAAACAGTAACAGTATTTACACTGCTGCTTTACTACTGTATTATAAAGCCAAAAAAAAAAAACCAATAGCAAGATAATGTGGATATTGCCATACATTGAAAATAACAGTTTCTTCCTAGTCATATTTTTATCAGAAGCATTACCAAATTTGGAGACATTTAATTCCCTAACACACAAACAGACACACACAGACACATAGACACACACACACACATACACACACACACACACACGAGTGATTGTACATGCATATACACTAGAAGTAAATAAGGCACCACAATAATTGAAGATAAAGAGATGGAGAAGGCATTTACAATCTAAAATGTAGACATTGCTGTATTATCTTTGAACCCATTTGGTAAGTCCCAATACAAAATAGAAACATTTGAAAACATTTTGTGCTTTATTATATTGGAAAGATCAGTTGTGAATGATGTATATCATCACTATACACTAAAATAAGTCATTTTATATATTTCTGCTTGGAAAGCAACAAGAACATCAATTTATAAAAATGAGTCAGTAAATAATGCTTGAAATTATTTTTGGTTTATCATCCACTTTAAAAAAATTGGAACAGTCCTGCTAAATATGGTAGGAGCTTGATAAAATACACATTCTGATTATATTTTTGTAATTGAATAAAATTGCAATTCTTATTTTCCATTTAATGCTGTGTGCAGGTTCATCCAGAATCAGCTTGGCTACAGCTGGAAGCAATTAAGAATATGCAGGAAGAATTAAAACCCTAGGAAATTGTTTTTATCTCTAATAGATTGCAGCAGAGTTAAATTGTGAATTGGTCAGAGGAGAAAACTTGTCATGGTGATTCATCTAAATTACTAAAATTGCTTCAGTTTAGGAAATAAACCACATTAGTATGAAATTTTACCTTATGATTTCTCATGAAGCCAAATATGATGGTTTATACTAAATTGAAATTTTGGCTACCATTTATTTGAATAAAAATCCATAATATTAGAACATTTCTTTGTTAAAATTTCAATTCTAATAACATGTATAAGTAAAGAAATAATTTCACTTATATCTGTCTATCATGAAATCATAGTTAAAGCCACATTCATAAATAATGAGCACAGATTTAAGATGTTCAGCCTGACTCTCAAATCTCCTGGGCCCAAATTCCTGTCTTTTAGTTCTTCTGGGGAAAGAAAAATCTGCATTCACTCCTAATATACATAAGCCTGTTTGCTAATAAGCTTCCAGGACACTTTTTTTTTTTTTTCAAATGCCATGTAACATATTGTTAGAACAGCTTTAATGTATTATCTAATCCAATTAATGTAGAAATTAAAGAGCTTGAGGGTTAAATTAGTGTCTCAAAGCAGAAGTTGCCAAATGGTACCAACCTTATCTAAATTAACATTAAGGTATAACTTCATTATGGGTTATCAAGGCTGTGAAAACATTTATATTTACAAAACAGAATATCTACTTGCAAATATATATGAGAATAAAATAAAATATGAGATAGAATCAAAGATAAAATAGGTAAAAGAATACAAAGGTTTTTTTTTAATATAACCTGGTCATTCAATAAATTTTATATTTTTGCCTGCTATTTTCCTGGGCACATATTTGATTCTGTGGAACTCCCAATGAATAAGACACTATCTATTCCTTCAAGAAACAAAAAAAATACAGCAGAAATTAGTGAGCAAGTTATTTGTAAAAAGACAGGCACAGAGGATGCCATAACCAACTAATGAGGGAGCAGTCATTCTATCCTGTGAAAAACAGGAAAAGAATATAGAGGTGGAGGCAATGTTTAGTCTAAATGAATGAATACAAGTTAGAGAAATAAAGGTATCAGGGCATCCCTAGAAAGAAAACAGTATCTACAAAATGAATTCATTTAAATAGAAAAGAGTATCAAGTTTTACAGAAAGCCACAAGGTAGTTGTTACCCCTTGGAATTAAATCACAGACACATGGAAGAAGAGGATGTAACGATAATGGCTAATGATGGGTCTTACAAGCTATCTTAGGAGTGCAGTCTTCAAATGTAAGTAGCAGGTTAAACTAAAATAATTATGATAAATTGTCAAATTAAATTTTTGACAGTTCATTCCAAAAGAAACAATCAAAATGGATTTGAAGGGAAAGAGACATTGTCAGATAAACCTAAAAACTAGAGCAGAAGAGATAGGTTAGAGACAAGTAGAAAATTAAAAATATAAGTCACATATTAAGTTGTAAATTATTCAGTGATCATAATGACAGAAAGCAAGGGAAAATATTGAATAATTTCCTTTTTGAAAATGTTAAGCAGAGAGCACTATTATCTATTGAAAATGATTCATGAAAAGGAAGACATAGTATAAGAGATGGCAAATTCATTATTAGCCTAAATTTTAGGTGCTATGGGGACATTTAATATTTACCAGAATTGAAATATCTAGCACATAAGTGACTGTATGTTTCTGAAGCCCTAAAAATCAGTCAGGGATGGAGATTCAAATTTACAGATCATAATGATACACAACTAATAGTGAAAAAAAATCCAAAAAATTAATTTGGTAAAGATGTAGATTGTGATTTGGACTGAGTAACCTGAGAATCTCTGATTAACACCAAAGACTGACAGAAGGCAAAACAGAGTAGTTACAGTTATTTCATATGGACCAATGTGTGACTGAGAAATTGTTGGAAAATGAGAGGTGCTTAAAGAGAGACTGATTGAGTCACAGAATCAATAGAGCAAATTTTTAAAAAAAGATATGTGGTCATTAAGATCATTGTCATTGGAAAGATTCAGTTGAATATGACAATAATAGTTATTGGTGATTTTCAAGAACATTTTCAATAAAGTAAAACAAGTATAAAACATATTATTGGAAAATAAATGAATATTTAGCTACAAATGGTGAATAGATACTATGCATTCTGAGCCCTCTGGAAACATATCTTAAATGACATTAAGTGTTTTTAAAATATATGTGAACAAGAAGACAAAAGAAATACGTTAGCATACTAAGATATTTTGAAATATAGAAAGCATAGTGATGAATGACAGCTGAGTGCATGTAAATGAAAAATTGAGAACATGAATGCCTAGGGGGGAGCTACTCAAGAGCATCATCATTTGTATTGCAGAATCGTGCAAGTGTTAAGAACTGAAGGTACAAGTTTCCTCTAAAAGCCAGGGTTTGAAGTGGGCTCAAAGGTAAAAGATGTGCTGAAAGTCCATTTTCAGAAGCACGTAGTCTCCAAGATGTCATCCCCAAGTTCAAGCACCTGGGCAGGTCCCCTTACTTGAGCTCTGTAGAATAAATTGGGGTTTTTTGTCTGCATATGTTGAATCACAGAGAACAGGAAATGAAGACAACTTGAACAGCTAAGCTCAAATATGAAAAAAAAACAAAAAAAAAACATTCTCAGATCTACAACATTCCCTTGCCCAATAGTCCTTTTCCTAGTTTGCTGCCATGTACCCTAAACTCTGGATTCAGCGGGGCTTCCTATCTCAGCTGGGAAACTGCTACAACTGGGGTAACATCACCTCCAGCGCAGCCTACGGCCCTGCAGCGTCCCACAGATCAGAGGTCTCAGCTCTGCTCCTGAAGGAGTGAACCCGAATCAGCTTTCTGAATCCTGCTCTTTATCCAAGGAAGATTTATTTTTTAAAAGGTGCTAAAGAAACCTGGGACTTGAGTAATAAAATATGAAGGCTGCCCCATTCCAGGTCTTTGGCAGAGAACGACCATAATATGACTGCCCACACCACTGAACGTGCACCTATCGTAATTAGAACGATTGCGATTTTCCTATTAACCACGTAAACCAGAGGAAACCTTTCGCCGCAGCAGTGCTCTCAGTCCTCCTACACACGTTTGCGTGCCCACCTCTGCTTGAGGCCCACGAGGGGAAGAGGGAAGCTGGCTGAGGTTATCGCTTCTGCTTCCCTCTCTGTGTCCTTTTCCTCTCCTTTTCCTTGGGCTCCTGCTTGGCCAATCTGTCCCTCTCCCTCCGCAGCTTGTCCTGCTCCTTCTTCTTTGGGACGCATCCCGAAGCAAGTCTCGCTCCACCTCCAGTTTCCGAGCGCTGAGGACCTCCTCCCCATTGTTGTTTCGGAACGGAAATTTGTCAGAAGCGGCGTTCATCCCAGCGCCTGAATCGTCCTTCTCGTCTGCTTCAGTGGCTGATCTTAAGGAAAAGTCACTGCAGACAGGTGGGCTGGGAAGCGGCCTGGTTGCAGGGAGGGCCCTGTCGAGGTGACAGGAAAGTCGGGTGAGGTGCACACTTGTCACCCCAGCATTCAGGAGGCTGAGGGAGGATGATCACTGCCAGGTCAAGGCCAGCCTGAACTACATGGCAAGCCCATCTCAAAACTCAAAACTCAAAGCTCAAAAAACAAACAAACAAAAAAACTCCTCCACTTAGGAAATTCAGTCCAGAGCTTCTAGAAACCCTTTTCTTAGAGGCTGAGAAGAAATGTAAGTTATTCTGGGTGATAGACCTGCAAGCCAGGCCACAGGGAGATTCCCTCTCAATAGCAGCTCTTGAAGCACTGTGTCCAGGAATGTACCTTCCTGGACCCCAAACCTCTTCAGCCAGAAACACTGGAGGGAAAGCCCAGAAATCTGAGATTTAGCACATCCTCCAGGACAGCCAATGCTTTAAAAGTTCTCTTCTCACCCAAGAGCTGAAGTTTTCTCATTAGGGCCACAGTACTGCCAAGACAGCCATGAGGAAAACCCGGCAGAAATAGACCCAGAAGTACTCAGGAATTCCTTCCCACTCTGTGATGACATTGCTGACATTTCTAGGGCAATGGCCCCCACACAATGCGCCAGACCCCCTTCACGTCGGCCAGGTGAGCTCAGCGTGTCCTCCCTCGACGTCACACCCACAAGTGCCCCGGATGTCACAGGAGGCTGCCCCTAACTCAGCGCACCCTCATACACCCAGGTTCTGACCTGCCACTAATGGGTGCATCTTAGTGCCTCAGTTATACTCAGGACACCACATCACACAGAATACCGTCGGGCAAACACAGACGTCCTGAGAGCACAGTGTCAACAGTCATTGAGGCATGACTTGTTTCATACTGAAGTTTTCAGGAAGACACTGATCATCTGTTAAGAATAGAAGTTCAGGGCCAGGGATTTAGCTCAGTGGTGCCATGCCTGCCTTGCAAGCACAAGGCCCTGAGCTCGATCCCTGGTACCAAAATAAATAAATAAATAAAATAAAATAGAAGTCCAGATCTAGGGGTCAGCTCAGGAGCACTGCACGCGCTCACCATGTGCGAGGCCTGGGCTCCATCTATAGTACCAAAATGTGTGCACGTGGGTGTGTGAGAGTTTATGTAGTGTGCATGTGCGTGTGAATGTCTGTGTGTGAACATGTGTGTGCACGTGTGCATGTGAGCGTGTGCCTGAGTGTTCATGTGTTCATGCATGTGCAGGCGTGCACATGTGTGTGTACATGTGTGTATATGAGCGACCACCTCAACTTTCTGGATCATGGCTCACAGCCACACAGGGCCACAGAGGGTCGCCATTTTTTCTTGGCACCAGAGATGGAACCCAGGGCCTTTGCACTGAGCTGCATCCTCAGCCCTTTCTATTTTTCAAGGTAGGGACTCGCTGAGTCACTAAGTGGCCCAGGCTGGCCTTGAACTTGATGTCTTCCTTCCTGTGCCACCACGCCTGCCTGTGCATCACTGTCATCGTAGAGGAGAAAATGAAGCCAGGGGAATGGACCGCTCCTCAAGTGCTGTGAGCCCTGGCCAAGCGGCAGGGAAGGATATTCCTCCTCATTGGTCACCTCACCTGGGCGCACTGCGCCGGCAGGGCAGCTGTCCTCTGCCGCTGCTCCGACACCATCCGGGCCTTTACCATGATCTGCGCCTACTTCTCAATCCGGATGGCGATGGCCTGGACCTCATCTTCTTTCTTCATTTTGGGGACAACATTCTGAGATTCTGACCGTTCCACAACCTTTTTGCAGATGGTAAGGAGGGAATCTTTCTTCCAGGAAAGCACAGAGGATGCACTGCAGGACGTGCAGCTTTTCTTCCTCCTCCTCCTCCTGCAGGATGCCGAGAATGTAGGAGCCAGACACGGCTCGGTCCACTCCCATTGCCTCCAAACGCCCGTTCAGCCAGGACCCGAAGACCCCGCCGCCGCCGTCGCCAGGGCAAGAGGAAGCCGCGGCTGCCTTGCTGGGGCTGCCATCTTGGGGCCCTACTCCTGTGTTTTTGTATGCATCTAGTTGTTTATTTTCCTCAGTTTCTTCTTTTCTTTTCTCCTTTCTTCCAATATATATAATATATACAATATATAATATATATTACATGAGAAATGGAGAATAAGAATTAATGCTTTACTGTAGAGAGTATCTTTCATGCACATGTCAGATTAACCCTCACCAAAAATTGTGAATAGAAAGTTCAAAAACAAGCTTTCTATCAGAAAAATAATTGGAATTCTTACAGATTCTCCTAATTCTCCAATTATACCTCCCTCCTCCTTCTTCCTTTTTCCCAGCACCACAAATAACCTCTCAAGTCCACTCTCTGCCAGCCCCCCACTCCAGATAGAAAAATACTAACAAAGTTCTTCAACTTTTCTTCCTTTCATTTGCTGTTATTTCTTTTTTTCTTTCCATCTTTTTGAACTATTATCTTCTTTCTTCTTCCTTTTTCCTTTCCTCCCTCCTTCCCTAGCCTGTTTGTCATCAGTACTACATCATGATCTTTCTGGTTTATTATAGTAGAAAGAGTGAAATTAGGGCCAGGGATTTAGCTC
>NW_004624784.1:18020-31996 GCF_000247695.1 Heterocephalus glaber
AAAGAAAGAAAGAAAGAAAGAAAGAAAGAAAGAAAGAAAGAAAGAAAGAAAGAGTGAAATTATTAAATCAAGTATACATTGCATGATTGATATATGGTTGGTTCTGTAAAAGCTAATACAAATGGTAGTGGTTCTGTCATTCTAACACAGTGACATGGATTGATCCTGTTACATTGAAGAGAGGGAAGAGGTAAATAAATACCAAATAGAACCGAAGCCAGAGAAACATACACTAAGTGAAAGACTTTCTACATTACAGACAGAATATTTCTACCCTAACCCTCAGGACTGATACAATAGAAAAATGAGAAGACAAGGCAAAAGATGCTTCTCAAAACTCTCAACTCCCAGAAAGCTGATTTCACAGGCACTGAAATGAAGGACTTCACAAGAAGAGAACTCAAAAGTCAAATTCTTAAAATGTTTGAAAGGATTAAAGAAGAAACAGACAAATGCGTGGGATGTTTATTGAGCTCAAAAAGGAAGTAATTAGACAAAGGACTTAATTGATAAAGTGTTCAAAGAGTTTAATGAAGATCTAAACAAAATGATAATTAAATTAAACAAGATGACACAAGATATAGACAATAACTTTAGTAAAGAATTAGAGATTATTAAAAAATTGAAGAGAGGGCTGGGGATTTAGCTCAGTAGCACCACGCCTGCCTCAAAAGCTCAAGGTCCTTAGTTCAATCCCCAGTACCGGAAAAAAGAAAAGAAAAAAAAATAGAAGAGAAATCCAGGATACATAAAATTGAATTGAAAGTATGGACAGCTGGAATGAGCAATGTGAAGAGTGTGTCAGAACTAAACGACAAGGCTGAAACAGTAGAACATGTACTCAGTGATACCCTAAAAACAAGGCACCATGGACAATGTATCCAACCACTGCTAAATGATTAAAAAATAACCCACATAAAGAAAGTTAAGAGAAGATTAAAGATCATGCAAAAGATCAAAAAATTTATTCACTGAAATCATGTAGAAAAATTTTTAAATCTAGGGACAAAATTCAAAATCCAGGTAACTGAAGCATATGCAACCCCAAGTATCCGTGACAAGAGAAGAGCCTCTAAATCACACATCATAGACAAAATGTCAGAAACTCAGAACAAAGGGATAATACTTAATTCTGCTAGAGAAGTCCCTCTAGTAACTTATAATAAGTTAAATTTTATCAGAATAATAGTAGATTTCTCAAAACAATTTCTAAAGGGCATTAGCATTCAGACCAGTTTTTTCCTGTCTGGCATGTGCCTAGGAATCTTGGAGTAATGACCCCTGTTACATGAGATGCACGCAGGATAAGAACTCAAGGAGACTGTTACAGGGTTCTGGACTGAGGGTGAAGTGTTGAAGTTGAGCCTGCCCATATTGATGCTCCCATGTCACTGGCTTGTGCAGGATTTGAATAAAATTTGCGTGAAAGGCTGAGCTAAAGTGTTGCAAGACAGTGAATGACAAGACATCACTCAACAGTGTATGAACAGCAAAAGCAACCACTGAATACATTTTGATACTTTAGAAATCCAACATTTATATGTATTCACTTCATGTTTTTTGCTACTTAACAAATTCAAGAATATTGTCCTAAACCATTGAATGCATGTGGTAAATCCAATATTAAAAGTAAAAATAAGAAAAGCATTAGTCTTAACATCAGAAGTTGAGTGATTCTCATGAATGTCCTAATTATTTCCCCTTCTGTAGATATTGGCAGAGCCTTTCATTGACATTTGCATTTGCATGTGCCTACACCATACTTATTTATGTTCTCTGAATTTATGAATAACTACTTCATGATAAACCTCCTAAATAATTGAATAGTCTCTCTCTAGAGTGCAAACCAACTATTTATACCCTCTCTCAAGTGATAGAGTTTCATGGGAAGAAAACAAAACAAAACCGATCAACTCGGAGACCTGATTCAGTAATAATTTCATTCCATCTCTTGCCATAAATTGAGATTTATCTGGTCATATTGCCATAATTTTACACAAACTTCTGTCCCTGTATTCAGTTCTGAATTTTCTCATTTCTATTATTAAAAAATGTTCATTTTGTTATAACTCTTAAAAGACTTGTGTAAATATCATTGTTTAAAAAAAGGAATATGTTATTTTTCTCTAGGAAAGGGCTATAAGTAGAAATAAATTTAAGTAGTATTTTCATTTTAGTTTTGTTTTGTTTTTTGATTTTTTGACACAGTGTCTCACTATGTAGCCCAGGGGCCTGGAACCCTCGGCGATCCTCCTGCCTCAGCCTCCCTAGTGCTGGGATTACTGGTATGTACCACCATGCCGGCTTGTATTTTCTAATAATAACAGCATATCAATATTGAGCAAAATATTATAATTATTAAAATACTCTTTAATAATATCTTTGTATACAACTATAAATAATATTTTATTATTGATACAATAAAATAATTTTGAAAATTCAATACATTTCTAAGTTTTAGGAATTTTATTATGAACAAGATGTTATTCAAAATTGTATGCCTGGATCTAGGGATTCCAATTAATATGTCCCACATATGTGTTTTGGTCAACCACTAAGTGACAGTACAGTTGTGAAATGGAAACGTAAATAAGAAAATATCTGCATTGAAGGAGTTGAAAGTACTATCAGACACTTACTGGTAAACTCCATAATTATGCCGTGTACAAAGTCACTGAGTGGACATGGGAAGAGACTGAATAACTCAGATAAGAAATCAAAGTTAATTAAAATAATAACATCAAAAATCACTCATCATAGATCACCATAATATACAAAATGATGAAAAAATTAAAATATTGTGAGAAAGTACCAAAATGTAACACATACACACAGAGTGAACGTACACTGTTGAAAAACTTCTTACCAAATGTCTAGCTCAACAGGTGATTGTCACAAATCTTCAGTTATGATTTTCATACTTATATAACCATATATGCAAAAATGATAGCTATTTTTATTATAAATTAGTCAATTAATTTGGTATTTATATATCAGACTGATGTCTGTTTAATGAATGGATTTCTGAAAAGCAGAGCTGCATTGTATGCCATAGCTTACAACAGGTGAGGCTCCTTGAGAACAACCCAATTTTCTTTAGCCCTCACATCCCTCTCCACTCTGATTTTATCCTCATATCCCAGCCATCCTAAAGTACTTGTGGTACAACAAACAGCTATGCTCTACCTCAGCTCTGGCCCTGTGTAGGCATTACTCCTACTTGTAAATATCTGTCAGCCACTCTTCAGTGCTGTATTTCATATTCAGCTTTTAAACATATTCCAGGGATTGCTTCCTCCAAGATAATGTCTTTGATTTTTTGACTGTTTTATCAACTGTTTCCCCATTACTTTTCCTCTGGTTGGACCTATTTCCTGAAATAAAAAATATTAAAATTAGACCAATGAATAACCCTACAATGGCCTCCAAGTGTTCAAATAAAAGGAAGATTCACTTTTTTTTCCCCTAGTACCCCAGTACTGGGGATCAAACTCAAGACCTTGTGCTTGCCAGGCAGGCACAGTGCCACTGAGCTAAATCCCCAGTCCTTGTCTCTCATTTTCAATTGAGACCTAGAGATTATTATAATTAGAGAGGAAGACATCAGAATCTGAGATAGGACAAAAGCCAGATTCTTACACTGAACAGGTAGCAAGTTTTGATGAAAAGCAAGTATTCTTGAAGAAAGTTAAAAATGCTACTTCAATACATACAAGAGTGGTAAGAAAATGAAATAGTATTATTGCTGATGTGGAGAAGGATTTAATGGTGGGATCGAAGATCATACCAGATGCAACATTCAGTTAAGCCAAAGCCTAGTCCAGAGTAAGGCTCTAACTCTCTTTAATGCCATGAAGGCTAAGAGAGATGAGGAAGTTGCAGAAGAAAAGTTTAAACCTAGAAGTTTATGCAGTTTATGGAAAGAAGCCATCTCTATAACATGGGGGAGTAGTAAGTAATGATGTGGAAGCTGCAGCAAGTTACCTGGAAGATATAGCTTTGATACATGAAAGCAGCTACACCAAACAACCAATTCTCACTGTAGACAAAGCAGCATTATACTGGAAGAGAATTCTATCAAGGACTTTCATAGTTAAAGTGGAGAAGTTATTGTTTGGCTTTAAAGCTTCAGAGGACAGGCCGATTCAATTGTACCTTAGCAGCTGGTGACTTTTTTAAAGTTAAAGCTATTGCTCATTTGTCATTCTATAAATTACAAAGCCTTCAAGAATTATACTAAATATGCTTTATCCATGCTCCATCCATGAAGAAACAAAGTCTGGGTGACAACACATCTTTTTACAACATGGTTTTCTGCCAATTTTAAAGCCACTGTTGACACCCATTGCTTAGAAAAAAAATATTACTACTGATTGGAGATGCATCTGGTTACACAAGAGCTCTGATGCCTATGTCTCTGAGATTAATGCTGTTCTTAAGCCTGCTAATACAACATCCATTCTGCAGCAGATAAACCAAGAAGCAAGTTTGACTTTCCAAACTTAATATTTGAGAAGTGTGTTTCATAATGCTGTAAATGCCAAAGATAGTGATTCCTCTAATAGATCTGTGCAAAGTAAATTGAATAACTTCTATTTCATTAAGAATATTTGTGATTCATGAGAGGAGTTCAAAATATTAAAGAAAATGTTGACACCATCTTTTATGGATGAATTTGAGGTCCTTCAAGACTTCAGTGATAGAAGCAAATGAGATCCCATGAAATAGGAAGATAACTTGAATCAAAAGAAGAACCTGAAAATGTGACTGAACTCCTCTAATCTTTCTGGTTTGTTTGTTTAGTACAGGGTCATACTATGTAATAGTTCAAGCTGGACTTGAGCTCACTATGTAGTTCAGGCTGGCCTCAAAATTGAGGTGATCCTCCTCCTTTGGCCTCCAGAGTACTGAGATTACAGGTGTGCACTACCACATCAAGGTTAAAATATGCTTGTTTTCTTTTTCTTTTTTTTTTTTTTCTGATACAAGGTCTCTCTATGTAGTTCAGGGTGGCCTTGAGATCACTTTGTAGACCAGGCTTAAAGAAATAAAAAGGAGATGATTTGTTTATTCTAAAAGTCTAGAGTAAATATGAGGTGTGATCAAAACATGCAGTGAATGTTAAAATTTGCTGTAGTAAGACACATTGTCATGAATCCCCTTCAAAATACTCTTGCTCACTTCAAACACACTTATCCTGTCATTCTTACCACTTTCTAAAGCAGGTCTGGAAGTCCTCTTTCCTAAGTGTCTTTACTTGGTAAGATTAAAAATACAGTGAATGCTGCCACCAAGTGACATCTACTGGAAAGGGAAGTGTCTTACTTTTCTTGCTAAAACTCAGTACCTGACACCCAAAATTTAAAGATTTATTTTGGCTCACAGTTTATACAGGTTTTAGTCCATAGTTGGTTGGCTCCAAGGCAGGGTGGCACGGCAGAGCACCATGGCAGAAGAGAGAAAGATTAAGGCATGGCTGGCGGGAAGCAGAGAAGGATCAAGGGAGGAGGGAGGAAGAGTGACTCTACCAGGATACATCCCCACTGACCCATCTCCTCTGACTAGGACTTGCCTCCCAATATGACATTTAGAAATGAATTCTTCAGTGCATAAATCTACAGATGATCATCATACCTCCGTGATCCAATCACCTCCCCCAAACCCCACCTACAAGCTCATGAAGCTTTGTGGGGACATCTAAATATGAGCAATAACAGTAAGCTCATAAAAACATTACAGTGTGTTGTCATCCATTATATTGGCCAAACATCGAGATACTTCTGGCTCTTCCTCAAAATCAAATTATCATGAAAAATAAGGGTGTCACCACTGTGAAACTAAAGACATTCATAAAAGAGAAGTCCCAAAACTACTTCAGAAAATGACAAGAATGATGAGATAAGTGTGTTCAACATGTATTTTGAAGGATAATAATGACAATATATCTTTTAACATAATATTTTTTTTTAATTTAAGTAACTAGGATATTTTTTAATCATACCACTTCATACATTGTTTTTTAAAGACATAATATTGAGCAGTTCATAGACAACAACATAGTGTAAACACATGTTTTATATGCACTGGGAAGCCGTAAAGTTAGTCGACCTCTCCTTATGGTGGTACTTGCTTTGTTGTGTTGTTCTGTAACAGAGCCTGCAGTTATCTCCAAAGTAGGTCAATTGCTATAAATGTAGTCTGACCAAATGGAGGCTTGTTTGAAGGTAGCAAAATCAGGGAATTTTGAATTAATTCACATGTTGAGGACATTAACATAACACAGTGTGAACCATTTACTTTCACAATCAGATAGTGATTTGGAATGGTACCACGTAACCCTGGCATTCCTATTTTCCACTTTGAATGTCATGCAATGTACTAAGTTTTTGGAACATTATTTTTCCCTGTAAAATAAGGCAGCCAGTGTACTACTGGGTTAAGATTTTTAATTCAGTTCTGTTTTCAAAATCTAACAATATGAAACATCTATGCTTCAATGATCATATATTTTCCTTCATATTGGTGTATCTTTTTTTTCTTAGATAAGTAGGATATCTGGTAGAATTTGACTAAATGAGATTGGAAAACCTATTCTGAATATTATTTACTTTGAAGCCTTTTATAAGACACTAACTTTGGAACTATATAATACAATATAGGAAAAATGGTATATATATGTTTATATATGTATATTTATATATTATATGGGTACACACATATGTGTAGAATATGTACAAAGAAGATTATCTATTATTATTATAAATTAATTGTGAATAGTTCATTTGCAGGCTTCAGATCTGTTCTGCATCTTCCAAATATATATATATATATATATATATATATATATATATATATATATATATATATACTTTAATTTATTAAGTCTTGTTTCCTCAGTGTGTCTCTTAAAGGCAAATCATTTCCTCTTTTCTAAGTCTTTGGGCTAAAGTCTTATTGAAAACCTTTTATGCTACTATTCCCACAATAGTTAGTGTGCTAACAGCTACAAGATTCAATACATTTTCCTGTTAGGAGACATAAATCATTTCCTCATGAAAAGTGAGTCGTGTCCTCTATTGACTCCTAAAGTGAAGACACAAAACTCATACTTTTTAGCATATTTCATGTTGAAGAGACTCAGAATTCCTTATGAATGTGGTCACATCAGTTCTTATAACCTCGACCTTAAAATGGTGCCCATATAGTTAAATCTACAAAATAAGGTCAATTATAGTTCTTTGGAACATCAGGTACATTTGTAGATGACTCTAATTATAACTATAAGAACATAGGGGTTGAAAGAAATGTCCAGAAACTGAGATTCAGTTAAGCTGACAAAAGTACCAGGAAAAATCTGGAAGCTTGTCACAGCCCTGTCAATTTGTGTGGTTTTTGAAAGACTAATCTTCCCATTACTTAGCAATAGCTAAGCAATATATAAAATGCTTGTCATCAATATCAGATCTTTTTTGGAGCAAGAGAAACGATGAGATCTACCTTAAATTTATGAATAAAGCATTACCTGTCACCTGTAGATGAATGAAGTATTTTACTAAAAGTGAAGAAATTTTTATTCAAGTTTATCACTGTAGCACCAAAATTATGATGGTTAATGAAGTAAGGCAATAAAGACGATTGGTGTCTTTGGTGCCCATTGAAAAGGTTTAAGAGATTTTAGAAAAAGCATGTTCACACCATGTCTATCAAATTGGATATTCTATATTAACTTTGTTTTCCTAAATTATTATAATTATTGAATTTTTTATTTATGTGAAAAGTGAATTCATAGTTTCCTTAGGGATGAATTCCTAAGGAAAATATTAAACTGATGTCTACAAAGGAACCTGTCAGGGAAGGCCCTTAACTATAGCTTTGCCTTTTGTCTCAGATGTAACTCGAAATATCTTTTAGTTTGTTTATTACTCCTTCATAACCATGCAGAAATTAACTCTATTTAAGAATGCTTGCAACTGATAAAGAAAATGTTTCTTATTCTGTGGTTGAGCAAACCTTCATTAAAATAATTATTTGCTAATAGGAAGAAAAGGTCCAAAGGGGTAGGGGTAGTGGGAGGGGCAGGGGAAAGGAAAGAAGGGAAAGGAAAAATGATGAGAAATGGAAAAAATGGAAATAAAGTCTTTGTAAGTAGGGAAGGGTGGAGGGGGTGAAGGGAGGGCTAGGAATGGGGAAAAATAAGAAAAAAAAGAATTATTTACTGTTTTTTGCCTTGGCCATGTGCAGTGCTAAACACATATTAACTAGTAGGGCACACAAAGATTATGTTGATATCAAGACTAAACTCTATGTCATCATTAATGTCATAAAATTCAATTTTATAATTATTACATATTATATATTGAGTGTATTGTTTCCTCAATTTTTCAATTCTATATTTCATTTAAGAAAAGCTTGAATTTTATCCCTATTTTACATTTGATGTTTTTGACAGATTTCATCTGAAACATTCAGATAGGCAATTCTTACTAAAAATTAAAATGCTTTCATTAAATTTCCCCAATTTCAATAAGGTCTCATTTTATTTCTTCTCTAATGTGCAAAGCTACTTTAGAAAATATGAAATCTTTAAACTAATAAAACTTAATGATTACTTTATCCAATGACCATGTCTTTTGTTTTATAGATAAAAAGAGACCTGAGGTCCTGAAAACTTCGGCTGCCCAAGGTTATACAAGTATTCATTAAGCAGAATCATTGTTATTAACTAGAGTTTAGAAATAAGGATTTTACCTCCAATTAATTTATTATACTATTTTTGTTCTGTTCCTCTCACTGAACAAGCTCATCAGTACAAGATCATGTTGGGGATTATGTGTTTTAATTATTTTCATTTTTATCTACCTACTTGGGCATTAAATTTGAGGAGAAAACACTTATTTAGGTAACAAGTTCATTAAAAGTTTATCTGTTCTTAGGAATCTGAGTGACTGGAAAAGTGCTTTTTGAAAATGGTGCCTTCTATACTTTGTAGGAAGTACGTATTTCAGTGCATTAATATAATATCAAATCTAGAACCCCACCATGATACTGAGTGCTGAATCCTAAATAACCAGAGACATTTAAGCTGTTTGAGGGAAGGCCCTTCTCTTAGTCAGTTTTGCTCAGCACATGTGGGAGAACATGAAATATGTTAAGCAGAACAAATTTTGTAACTAAGGTTGACAGTGTTAAGCAATTCATAGGTATGGAGCAGAATGGAGTTTTTGCTATGGAGGAGCAAGTCTTCACTCTACTACGGAGGGGATGGCCCCCAGAATAGATTTAGCCCAAGATCACAATAAACATATGGCTTGAAACAGAAGCCTACACTTGTTATTGATGGGCCAAAGCATTTGATAAAACCTTGAACTGGCTTTGGCCTCTTTTAGAATCACTATTTGCTGATAGTGTTACTACTGGAAAACATTCCTCCCAGATTCACATTCTTCCTTTGCCTTTACTCAAATGGAGGTACACTTTACTAGCAATCTATGCATTTCCAGGCATTTTGGTTGTGGCAGTGATTTTTCTTGAACTTCAGCTTCAGTGAATCATTTAAGCAGTTCTTTAATCTACCCTACTTGTTTTATGTCAGGTTTTCACAAGAAAAACCTCTTTTTCTTTGTTCTGGGTTGTTTTGAACTTTATGCAGTTTCCCATCTACATTATTCCAAGTAAAGCCAACACAAAAAGTCTCATTTGTGGTAAAAGCAACACTTTTAACCCATGTTCAATGTTAAACCAATATCTTCATATATGTATGTGTACTTGTGTGTATGCGTATATATGCACTTCCTAAAATCATTGTTTTATAAAAGTAAAAAATCTCATATATAGGAAGCACCAGCTGTATATTTGCTTCCAGAATAAGTGCACAAGTACATGTGACAAGATTACCACAGAATTACTTCCATTCTTAGTTATTGGAACTTCTTTTTTTTTTTTTTTTTGATGGTGCTGGTGTGTTTAAACCTTGACTTCTGGTGTACCAGGCAAATACTTTAATACTGAGCTACATTCCCAGCTTAATTTTGATAACTAGTACATTGTTTAATTTTTAATTGTTTTACTACATGTTTGCAATAGGTTGTTTTTTTTTTTTTTTTTTGGTACTGGGGATCAAACTCAGGACCTTGTGGTTGAGAAGCAGGTGATGGAACTACTGAGCTAAATCCCCGGCCCCCTGCAATAGGTAATACTTATATTTCTTATGAGGAGTGGGTACATCTATATAGCACTTCTTTTTTTTTCATTCCCTTCTTTTCCCCTTCCTCCCCCATCTTCTCCCATCCTGCATCTCTTGATCCCCTTCCCATTTGCAAAAGATCTATCTGCCTACTTCCTATTATCTGTCTTTTATTTTGCTCTTTATTTGTATTTTTGGTTTCTCATAATAAGAGGAACCATATGATATTTAAGCTTGTGTGTCTGATTATGGTTTGAAAGTACATCTATTTTCCTACAAATGACTCAAGTCTGTTATTTATGGTACAGCAGTACTGCATTGTGTATAAATACCACATTTTGTTTTTCCATCATCTCTTGGAGAATATACAGGGCACTTCCATGATTTAGCCATTTTGAATTGTGCTGCTATAATTACAAGAATGCATGTATTACTGTAACATTATGTCCTTAACTCTTTTGGGAAGATACTTATAAGGTGAATAGCTGGGTCCAGTGAAATTTCTAGTTTTAGTTTTTTGAGGAATCTCCATACTCCATCTCAAGTGATTTTACTAGCTTAGGTTTCTCCCCTAAAAGTGTTCTTTTTCTTTGCAGATTTGCCAGCATTTGGTATTGTTTGATTTTTTGATGATAGTCATTCTCAAAAATTTATAATTTATCCTTTATGAATGATTCTACAATGCTGAAGGAAGTTGTGTATATCAATAAAGAACAAATATGACAAAATTAATCCCTCCCTTTTTTTCCTTACAAAGAAGTGTATTAATGGTCATTTTCAAATATGAAAACTTGTGCTAAGTTGCTAAGTGGATTCTGGTATCTTTGGGATACTATGAGCTTTATGAAATGATTCTCCAAATTCTCAGTTTATTTGTAATATTAAAGAAGGATATATAAAATTCTGCCATAAGTCAGGATTATGATGCTGTGATGTTGTATTAACAACAGCATTTCAGTAATAATGCAAGAGAATATTATTTGTTGCTCAAGATATAATCACCATGGAGAACAGAGTCTATCTAAGTGGAGGCTCAACAATCTTTAAAGCTTTGATCTTCTGCTAGCTTCATTTTAGCACACATTTTGTTTTGCCATGGTTGAAGAGGAGATGAGTAAGATTAAATCTTCATACTACAGTGACCCACTCTATACCCAATCACAACTCATTGATATAATTTAAATGTCTCTAACAATAAGGGAACTGAAAGAATATAGCTTTTATATGTCTCAGGTTGGGAGAATTAAATATGGCATGTAATGACAAATTTTGATCATGTAACAAAATGGTGATTGAAATGAGCAAAGTTGTATCACAAGTCCATAATTGGCAGTGGTTAGTATATTTTTTAACTTGCACTCTAATATATATGTAGGGTAGAGACCCATAGGCAGGGAAAGATGAGAGATCCATCACCCCGAAGGAGTTTTAGATGGGTGGCAGAACAGGCTTAACCACCTGTGAAAAGCTGACAGCCTGCAGTTACACTTCCTCTTTATTGCTGTACCCTGCAAAGCTTGGTTTGCTAAGATCAAGAGAAAAAAAAAAAGAAACTTGACCCTAAGATGTGAAAGCCCCCACTACCTTTCCCTAGTATGGAGCCATATTAACCAGTTAGCCAATCAAGTAGGGGGTCCCTCAGCCCAGAGACAGGGTAGGCCCCCAGCCACTATAAAATGAACCCCTCCAGCACCTCTTCAACGGTGCCTCAGGCACCCCTGCCTGTCTCGCTGAGAGAAGACAGCTGTAATCTTGCATGCTTGCTGAATAAAAGTACAACTTTGCTTCTACGCTTTCAATCTGTATCTGTTTCTTCCACAACCTTCAGCGACCGACGTCGGGAGTCAGGCTGGGAACTTCGGCGACTCTGCACACATCTCTGCCTGTGACATATACACAACCAAAATATTTGACAATTTCTGATATGCCTTCAGATTATCTTTAATACTACTCCTTGAGCAAGAGATTGTCAGTGTGAATTCATACAAAGAAATGTTGAAGATAGGGTATAAAGTATAGTTAATAAGGACATAAATATGAGGCCTGAAAAACGCTAAATAATTAAAATATTATTTCTAAATCCAATGAAAAATAATTCTGACTCCTTTACAGATTGTTTTAAATTTATTTGATGTGCTATTCATTTTTGCATTGTTTTGTTAATCTCTGAAATGATTATTGACAGCACCTTTCATTAAGTCTGCTAAAATGTATTAATGTTTTTAGAATTCAATGTTAGGTTTATTTTAAATATTATTTTTTCAAACCAAAAGCAAAACTGGTAAATTTTGCTACAACAGGGAGTCATATTGTGCAGAATTGGTGAGAGATGAAAATATATGTTTTAATATAGTTCTTACTTGAGACTTATCTATTGTATAGTGCTAGATATACATATTATGATGATTGCATTAATGTTATCCAGAGACAAGTGAAGACTATAAGTCAAAAATGTCCCTGATTTCATTGCTGGAGCTCTGATTTAGATCTGCACAGATAAACAGTGAAAGGAATGAAATAATACTTCAGAATTAGTGTGCACAGAAACTTTCAGAAAATTTTATAAAAACTGGGGTTTCATGGTTGCTTATTTTAATAAAAAAATTATTTGAAATCCTAACAAAAATGTCTATTTCTCAAATTAATATACTAATCCACTACTGTATTACACATTTGGTAAAATCATTAAAATAGACCCATACAAATGATATTTTAATAAAATATTTATATTAAATATTTAATTCAAATATTTTTGTGTCTAAAGTCATATCAGTGAGTTTTCTTGGGCTAGTAAATAGGAAAACCCTTCCAACATTTAGTTTAATTAAGTAGGATATTTTGGGAATAAAATATACATTATATCTAATATGCTCATTTTTTAATTAAAATGCATTTTTCAACAAAAAATTTTATTCCACCAACCATTCATATTTTTCTGTTTATGTGAGATGTTTTTTGTATAAATAAAGTAAGCCTCTATTGTAGTAATCTTTAAGGTGAATTATGCTATGTCTAATCCTATTTCCAATTCTACTATATTATTGCAAATATATGTCTGTAAATTATAATCATTTTCCATAGTGTTCACTAAGTTTTCCCTACTTTTCTAAATGATATGTGTATATGTGTGTATACTCAAATATGTTACCCTACAGAACATGTTCAGTGAGAAATTTCAAATTATAAAAAAAATTCATATATTTAAATGAGAACAAAATTCTACATCTATAGACATGTAGTACTTATCCCACAGGACACATTCTGAGAAATGTATTATTGGGTAGTTTCCTCACTGTGTGGGCATTACACAACGTACTTACAGAAGCTTACGTGGGCTAGTCTATTATATACCCCAATTATATTATTGATTTTTGAGACTACACATATATATGGACTAAGAATTGAACAATGTATTATGTTGTGCATGACTATAATAAAGTCAATTTTGATTATGATAGTAGTAATAAAAGTCATTGAGAAAGAATACATTGTTTATTTTATAGTGTTGGGAAAACTTTCAGCAGGTTCCAACTCACAATATATACAATACAAAATTCTAGATGGGTTAACATTCTAAATGTGAAACATGAAGATACCGGAATTAATAAAGAAAATCAAGGAATTCTTATGACTTTGGTGGAGAATCATACTTTAAAAAAATCCTACAGCAATTAATTATTCCTCCATTGGATTTGAGTCTTGCATTGGTGCAATTCTTTTCTTTTTTTTTTAATTGATTTTTTTTATTGGTACATTGTAGGTATACAACACAATTACATTTCTCATTGGGAAT
>NW_004624784.1:37166-51731 GCF_000247695.1 Heterocephalus glaber
TGAGACTTATTTATGTGTTTTCTCATTTCTACTGGGGTGGGGGGCTGTTAGCGCCTGCACAGATTACCTCCTCTGAGCTGGGAGAGGTGGGACAGGGGCCGGGAGCAGCAGTAGGGATGGTGACCCAAAAGCCCTTTCCTGTGGGCTGGGAGCAGAGGGAGGGATGGTGGCCAGGAAGCCCCTTCCTCTGGACCAGGAGCAGTGGGACAGAAGGTGGCCCAAAAGCCCTTTCCTCTGAGCTGGGAGCAGCGGGAGGCATGGTGACCGGGAAACCCCTTCCTCTGGACCAGGAACAGTGGGACGGCGGCTCAGAAGCCCCTACCTCTGGGCCAGGAGCAGCGGGACTCAGTACCTTGGTCTAGTGGTCTGGTGTCCTCTGTGTCTTTGTAGTGTGGAACCAGGTGGCTGCTTGCCTGGTGCAATTCTTTTCTATTTTTCTATTCTATTTTGTACTGGAAATGTTTGCCCTGTGCCATTGTACCTTGGAATTATTTAACTTGTTTTGGATTTTTGCAGAGTTCCATAGATAAGAATTTAGTTTGAGTCTAAGAGACTTGGAATAGACTTTAAAAAGAATATTGGCACTTTTGAGACTTTGGGGAAGGGATTGTTTTATTCTCAGTTATATACAAAACAGTTGTAACATGTTAGTTGAAATTTTTAATTTCTTATTTTGTTCATGTGGTGATTAAAACTGGTTTAATGAGTGTGAATTCTGTCAAACTGCCAAGGGCTGAAATGTGGTGCTTAAGCTCAATTTTGTCAACTTATTTGGATTGGGTGCCACTAAGGGCATTATTAGTAAAGTATACTTCTGGGAATGTTTGTGTGGGAGATACTGAAGAGATTAGTGTTCTTAAAAAGAATCCAAGTACTTTGTACAGGGATATGAAGAAAGATGCCTTTTGGGCATCTCAGGAATCAACAAGACCCCACCCAATGCAGGCTCAAGGATACAAAAATGTAAACATTTCTTTGAGAAGACAGCCAGTGGGGTTCTTGTTCACGTAGGGAAATGATGCCTTAGGATTCATTTCACTGTGCTTAGACATCAAAACACTCAAAGGCTGCTGCTCTATCCAGTCATTCTCCCCTTATTCTCTGGCACTGTTCTCCTGGTCTGCTTTGCTGTATCTTTGGTGCACCACAATGTTCTGCCATAATGTTTCTGTTTTGGAACTAGCCAATCATGTACTAAATCTCCTGACCTAAATTGCACTTTTCCTGGTTTAAACTTTTAAACTGTCTTATGTGTTGTCTCAGTAATGGTAAGGCTGATGAAAACAGGTTGCTTTGAGCAAAATTTAACAATGACTTTGTAAGCAGCAAGACAGTCTCTTGTATGTTCTCGAGGTACTCTCACACTTGGTTTCATACCATATGATAATCAAGGTCAACTAAGCTTGTCCATATTTTGATTAATTTCCTTGATTATTAGCTTGAATAATTGAAACTAATCAAGTGGTCATTGTCTGGTTTATAATGTAATCTTGATTGTGCCTGTCCTTTCATATAGGAAGCAGAAATTTTATTCCAATAGAACCTAAAGCTATGGGATTGAGAAACACAATTTCTCAAATTGGTCACTGAGGATGATAATGAGAGATAGCACCCCTAGCTCTCTCTCTTGATGCCTTCACCCATGTATTCCAAGTGTGAAAGCATCATTTTCCCACTTCTCTCAGTTCCACAGGATTTGCTTATCAAAATGACACTTAAGCAGTTTCTTTAATGCCATTGTAATACTTTTCAAGCCACAAAGATTTGGTTCTGTATTGTGTGTATTGTGTGCATATAAAATATATACCACATGGTTATTTAAATATTATCATACCTCTTTTGCAGTAAAGTGGGAGTGAAACATATTAGTGAGATCTTGTGAGAACAATTATGTATTCTGTGAGAATTGGCAGTCTGTAAAGATTCAGTCTCACTCAAGTCTTTCTAATGATGGTAAACCATTGGAATGAACACTGCCTCTCAAAGTGAGAATAGTAAAAACAAGTTTGTCTATATCTTGATTCAGATCAGTTCCCTCTCTATCATGTTTGTGAGTGACTGTTCTGCTCACAACTCTACCAGTGGAAGATTTTTCACTGTGCATCATTAGCAAGAGCTTCTCCAGGGATTCTAATTCTAAGGCACCTTCTGGATTGTCTTATATGTAGACATAGTGTTTCCATATGGTCAGAATAAAATCTCTCAGGAAAAAATTGCAAATGTTCTGTTCTTAGTAGCTAGTTTAGGGATTTAGCAATAATTAATAGAGGAATATTGCCAAGACACTAATCATCTTTGATTAAGAGAGCAAAATATTTTTCCTATTTTTCTCCAATATCTCTCTTATGGAGGTTTATTTTATATATCAACTTGAATGAGTGACAGAGTTCCAGATATTTGATTAAAAATTATCCTTACAGTGTCTGTGAGAGTGCTTCTAGATGAAAATAATTGAATTGGTAGACTGAGTAATGCAGATTGATCTAATCATTTTAGACCCCATCCAATCTGATGGAGGCCTAAAAAGAGCCAAATGTGGGGTTAGAACAAATCTACTTTTTCCCCCTTTCTGAGACATTAGTCTTCTGCACTGAGACTGAAACTTATACTATTGGTTGTCATGGTTCTTTAAGCCTTTGGACTTGTACTAAACAATACCACTTGATCTTTTGAATTTCCATCTTCCAAATGGAAGATCATGGGACTTAGCCTCATAATCACATGAGCAAATCCCTTAAATCTATCTATCCATCTATCATCTGTCATCCATCTATCCTCCAACTTGTTCTGTTCTATAAAGAACAATGGCTAATACACTTGTTTAAATTTATTAGCTAAATGTTTCTTAATCCTGAGTAAGTTAGTCATTTGATGTAAAATATGCTTATCTCACCATCATTTCTACGATCCTTAATCTCTGTGTCTAATGACTGTCTCACTGAATTTAATTGTTTAAAAAAAATTATCAATGTTTGATTTTCCTTTCTTTATGCCATTAAGCATATTTGGTTTGTTTATAAGTATTTTTTCAACTATGCCATAACTACCACACACATATTTGCAAACAACTTAGAATCTTACTGAACACAAGGATTATATCTTACTCATTTCTGCATGTCACATGACTAAATGCATAGCTGGTGCAAATATGTAAGTAATTGTTGAATTATTTTGAATTTAATAAAGTATCTTTGCATCCCTAAAAGTAACAATGGCAGAGCCCAACACAGAGTAGATATTTAAAATTATCCATTAAACTAAAGTTGATTTAATAATGTTGAGCTATATTTTTATTTCCTTCTCAGAATTTAAGTAAACTTTTGATTATCTTTTGGAGTCACATATCCACAAAAAACAAGTACAAAAATTGTTTATTTTGAAGTTCTACCACAGTTCGATAAAAGTCAATGTAAGAAATATTGAAGTGGGTGGAAAGCTTCATGTACTATTGATTGATTGTGTAACTGGATAAACTCAGTGATATGGAATGTTTAATGACATGGCTACAAAAGATTTAGAATGGAAGGGGGATCCAACTCAGTTCCATTTTGAAGTTATTACTATCTGTTACCTTTGTGACCCTTAAGTCCAATACAAATAGTACATTTTATTTATTTAGGATTAAAATCATTTTTTTCAAATATTAGAAAGTTGGACACCAAATACTACAGCATCTACTCCTTCTACACTGACAGTCCTTCTCCCAACCCACACTAGCATTCTTTCTATGTAGTGGAGGTCTTTCCTTAGGCTATCAAGTATGTAGAGAGATTATTAAACTATTTCACATGTTTCTTGGAAGTCAAGCCCCAAGGCTATCACACAATACTCAAAACATAGCAGCGACATAATCAGGATTCTTCTTTCTGATTAGATCCAGAGATGAATTGTTTATACTATCAAAAATTGTCTATAATATCAAAAATATTAACTGCTTGTTGGACACTGAAAACAATATACAATATGAAATTTTTTGTGAAAAATCATCAAATAACTGATATGAGGCATGTTAGTAACAATCAGATAGCTGTCTCTGTTTCTGAATCATACATGTCCTTGAGTAATTCCCTCAGACCTGACTGTTCCCCGACAGTGTTTAGACAATACCTCTTTACCATCTGTCTTGAAGTTTTATATTTCATTTTTACTTCTCCTGCTTTTCTTATCACAGTGCTACTAATTTCACTGTACATATTTCTTATCTATACTTACCATCTATCTATTCAATTGAAACCATCCTCTATGATGTCCCTTTTGTTCACATGTGAAGGAAAATACTGGATCCACTTTATCTCAAGGCCGGCTCCATCACTAAAACATTACTTTTAATAATCTTTATAGTAAATCTGTAGCTATAGAATCTTAATCTTCCCTTTTTATATTTACAGAAGCTCATGATTAGGCAATTTAACTAATATTAACAAAATATTTTAGTATCACTGTTATGAAGAATAATCAGAACTTTCCATTTTTGAGTCTTCAAGTTTTTGCTCAATGTCTGATGTATGGACATTAAATAAAAAGTGTTGTTAATGAGTAAACCTCAAAATGTTTGATAAGTCATTTATTCATGTGTTAGTTCTCTTATTTAGTGTATGCTACTTTTCCAACATAAAATTGAATTTAATAGGATTTGAGTAAGTGGAACTATAGCAAAATATCTTGGATCAGAGATGCTCAAAGTGAAGGGGTTGCACATCAACAGTTTCAAGATTTATTCTTTTAGCACAGGAAAAATATATTAGAATTTTTAAATATACCTTTCATTAGTACAATAAAATGAAGTTTCAGTTAAGATAACAACAATCCTGACTTCTCCATGATCCAGCTGTGTTGTAAGCAAAAAAAAAATAATCATTCTTGATACTTGTAGTTGTTTATCTTGACATTCAACTACAAATTTCTATTTAGATATTTTTATGTCTAATCCTTTTAATTCAGTACTTTTATATTTTAAATTTTACATAGAATAATGGTATGGTGGGCAAATATGTATAATTTACATCATACACATATTGAATACACCTATAAAAATTGTTTTTTAATTATTTTTGATAGGCATTAAAAATTTAAAACCAAAAATTGAAGACTACTGCAATTTGGCATAGAAATATGAAATTCTCCTAACCATAGCCATCATCCAGGTGTTTACCCAGGAGATTGTACAGGAGCAGAAAGAACATTTGTGTTTTTGAAATATGTTTTATGGTGACTGCATTTCCTTGCAAGTATAGCCTAAAAGCTCTTAGAAAACTGGTATGTATCTGTTAAGTATTTTTGTAAAACAAAAATGTAAAATAGACACCAGTGTTTGAAATCACATCTCTAACAAATGCACTTGTTTTTAAGTCAAATGAGCATTGATACTAACTGTAAAATAAATGCTTTAGTTTACCCTTAATTGAGTCTCCTTCACAAACTCTGAGCAATGAATATTACAAATAAGACTTCACAGAAGCCTTGAGGCCATGGGAGTGTAGGCAATTATTAATAGCATAAATATTCATAAATTTATTTCTTTTACACAAAATGCCTGAAGCTTTGGTTTTTCCTTACCTTTTGAACTAGAAACAATTTATCATGAAGGTTTGTATTATGCAGTTTTATTCTCAATTGCTTGGGCTGAAGAGAACATCTTTTTTTTCAAGGCTTTTAACTCTTTCTGATATAATTGAAAATATTCACAGATCAGTAGTGTCTCACTTCCAAAAACTGAAGTCTAGTTGTTCTTCTTGGAAATTGTTTTAAGAAACGTGTCATTTTCAACTTATCTATAGATTGCATGCAATCCAAATGAAAATTCCAGCAAATTATTTGTTATTGACAAAATGGTTCTAAATTTTTATGGAGAGGCAAATGACCCAGAAGATCCAATGCAACATTAAAGGAGAAGAAAAGAATTGGGGGACTTATACTACATGACTTCAACATTTACTATAAAAGTTCAATAATCAAGACAATGTGATAATGGTGAATTAATTGACACAAAGATCAATGGAAGTCTATAAATATCAATGGAGCAGAACAAAAGAATCCAGAAATACATTCACATAAATATGACCAACTGATTTTTGACAGAGCAAAGGCAATACAGGAAAGAGTCTTTTCAACAAATTTTGCTGGAATAATGAAAGATCTACTTGTAAAATTGTGAATCTAGACACAAACATTGCCCTTCACAAAATTTCATTCAAATGGATTATGGACCTAAATGTAAAATGCAAACATATAAAATTCCTATAATTGGTAAGCTAGATCTTGTCAATGTTAGGGACTTCTGCTCTACAATAAGACAATATTAAGAAAATGAGAATAAAATCTATAGAACTAGGAAAATATATTTCCAAAAGACAAATCTGACAAAGGACTAATATCCAAAATATATAAAGAACTCTTTTGACTCAAAAATTAACAAACAACCTGATTTAAAAATCATCAAAAAATCTGAGTAGACACTGTATCAAAGAAGATGCACAGATGCCACATAAGCAGGAGAAACAATATTCATCCCGTTTCCTTAGTCAGTTTAGGGTACTATAACATAATGCCACAAAAAAATTGGATTAAAAAAAAACTTTTATCACAGCTTTGGAGGCTTGGAAAGCCTAAGGTCAAAATACCACTGAATCTGGTGGCTGAGAAAAGCACGTTTCCTGGTTTCCACATGCACGTTTTCTCATTGACTCTCACATAACTGTAAGAATAATTATCTTTTTTTGTGTGCCTTATTATAATGAGTCTAACTCCGTTCATGACAACTGCACCCTCATGATATAATTACCTCTTAAGAACAATAACCTTACATTGCCGGTTAAGATTTCAACATTTGAAATTTTAGTACAGTATACACATTCAGATATATATGTATGTACATATATTTTATAATGAATATATACATATATATTTCAAATTAATAGAACAATAAGGTCTCTCTACCTGCCTATTACAATGTACAAAATCCAAAACACTGACAATACTACATGTCAATGAAGATATTGAAAAATAGAAACAGAGTGAGAATGCATTGGTGTGGCCACTTTGGAAGACTGTTTGGCAATTTCCTTTAAAATTAAAATACTTTTACCCCAAGATCTAGCAAATACAATTCTTGGTAAAATTTTTTTTCACATAAAAACTTGCATAAAGATGCTTTTTGCAGCATTTTATAATTGCCTAAACTTGGAAGCAATCATGATGCCTTCAGTAAGTAAACAGATCAATGAGCTGTGTATATATAAATAGTGGAGTATTACTTGGCACTAAAAAATGATCTTGCAAAACATGAAATGACATGGAGGAAACTTAATTTCCTATTAATAAATGAAAGAACCAAATATGAAAAGGCTACATACTATATAATTCTAACTATATGGCATTCTAGATGAATGCCAAATTACAGAAAGCAAATAGATGAATGGTTTCCAGGAGTTCCCTTAGCAAAGAGAGAGAGATTAATTGACAGAATATAGGGGATTTTTAGAGAAATATTCTTTATGATTCTATGATCATGATACCACCAAGATATCGCCAAACCAAGATAGATATCTCCATAGCATGTACAACACCAAGAGTGAACCCTAATGGTCAACTACAGACTTTGGATAATAATGTATCAATGAAGATTTACCAGTTGTAACACATGTATCATTTTGGGAAGGAACACTGATGTTGGAGAAGGTTGTGTCTATTTGGGGAAGAGGCATGTGAGAATTCTCCCTTCTGGCTGCTCATTTATGCCATGGACCTAAAACTGATCTAAAAATAGTTCACTAATTAAAAGTGAAAACTAAGCAGTAAAGACCACATAAATTCTATGTCTATGGGACAGTTTCTGCAGGAAGAAAAGAATGTAATGAAAGCATACTGTTCAAAGAGTCAAGTATAAGCCTCAAGGATGACCTCCACCCATAACTTTCTCTGATACAGACCCGAACAGGCATCCCCTCTCAGCCTTCCTTTCTTTATGAATAATGTGAACCAAAACACAAACCCACATTTGACGGTCATTGTAAATATTAAGGTAAATGCTATGCAAAATAAATATCAATCACAGGGAAAATAATGTTTTTCAGTTAATGAAGTGAATAATGATTTTGAAATAACTGGAATCATCATTGACTGTTAATAGCTGGATCTTACATGGGTACTTAATATAATTTTCACTAGATATGTTGCTAAAAAAACTCAATTAGTTTACTTTTCTCAGATACAGAATGATGAAATTAGCCTGGATGATTCCTGGTAGCTTGATGATTTTGGGACTTTCCAAAGTGTTGGAGCTTCATTAAATTACTTCAGAAATCTACTCGTTGTTACCTCTTGTGTCACATAGGGCTAGAGTCACAAGTCTTTCTGAGGGGTGTAGCCTGTTGTCTGGTTTGAGATATGGTATCAATAACACAGTGTGAAATCAACACCTAGCACTAAAACTTACTGACAGAGAAAGAACCCGAGACATTCAGAGACAGCTTTGGAACAACATCCTCACATTAGGCCACTAGTTCCTTAAAAGTTTTTGTTATATCCCAAAGGTTTATAACTCAAAGTCAAGAATATACTAATCTCCAAGAAAACCAAACACAGAATTTTATTTTTATTTTCTTTCCAAATTATAATTTGTTCTTTGAGTATTTTCCAAAAGTGATACTCCCTGAAAGTGAATATAGCAGTGCATTGGAATTCCCTAAATTAACATTTCTGAGTGAATCTTGAACCTAGTTGCTAAGTGTCAGGTTTCTTATGTATTTATACATTCTAGAAAAAAATATTATTAGGGCCACCTGTGTTGTCAACAAAAATATGAATCAGGCAGCTTTTGCCCTCAAGATCTTACAGTCTAGGGAGGCTGATGGGAAGGTAAATGTACATGTGTGAGGTTGTGGAACATGCTACCACAAGGCAGGCGACAAATAGGGCACAGAAAAGTAGCATTTAATTGTCTTTAAGTGAATAACCCTGGTATTCAAATGTTTGGATACTGTCATTGGGCTGTGAAGAATGAAAAAGGTTGACCAATCAGAAAAGTAGGTAGGTTCTAGAGGGAACCCAATAAGGGAATTGGGACCTTTGTTGAACAATTACTACATGTCTGGTCCTTTTTATAAATGATCTCCAATATTAAGATCATGATTATTCCCATTTTACTGATCTAGTTTCTGAATTTCAGAGAAGCTATGGTCCTTGTCTTAGTCACTTTCCTCTTCCCACTACTTAACTAGTAGTGAGTTACTATCACATGTTAGAAGAAATATGTGATTCTTAATCTGAGACAGAGCCCTCCAACTTCTAATTAAGTAATTTGCAGACAGTATAAAGAATATGGCCATATAATCATGGAATTCCCATGCCATCTCTGTTTTATGTATGTCCAAAAAAATACATAAAAAACCCCCAAGAGAATCCCCTCTCTCTCAATAAAGAAGAATGAGAAAGTAGAGAAATGCATAACAAAGACCAATGTGGGAAATGAGAGACAAAGAAAGAATTTAATTACATGTGTTTTTATACTTTTAACTCCTTTTCCTGGATTTCACCAGAAAAGTTTCATTTTTCTAGTGTAGAAATTATCATCAGTCTGTATGTACATGGTGCAAATTAAAATGAACAATCCTGTGTTTAGAAATTAGTAAACAGCTATATCAAGTTAAAGGTTATCTAATATTGCAAAGTATGAATCAAATTTTTTAATTTAATAAATTATTTAAGGATAAGACAGAAAGTCAGTATGTTTTAAAGACATATTATACAGGAATGTCATATTTTGAGACTGTAATGGTCAATTTGGAAGGGACATTGTTTTACAACCATTCTAAGGAAAGACAGCTTATTTTAACCAGATAAAAGTTTTTAGGGGCCGGGGATTTAGTTCAGTGGTTCCGGCACCTGCCTCGCAAGCACAAGGTCCCGAGTTCGATCCCCAGTACCAAAAAAAAAAAAGTTTTTAATGATTACTCAATGAAAATATGGATGATTAAATATTGATCTGAACAGTAAAACTGAAGATTATAACTCAACTGTGTATTTGCAATATATTTGAAAAGTATTTCTCTATACAGCACCCCTGCCTAGAAGTAACTATTTTACACTAATATTTTTCTATTAATTCAGTGATTTTGCTTGAAAGACGTTCATAAGAGGAAAAAAACAATATATAGCACACTTTGAGAGCTTACATGCTGGTATTAAACATTATTCAGAGTGCCTAAATACATTACTTCATTTAGTACTTATGAAACCAATTAAAATTTAAGATATTTTATTATATCCAATAGTAGAAGAGAGACTGAGGGTAAGGAATAGTATCAGATTGGCCTTTTGCATGGTAGAGAGCATTTGGCAATAAATTATCAATTCTACCACTGGAGTCTTTAACTTCCTGGATGACTCATAGCAAATTGTCATAATTCCCATTTCACTTTAAAATATTTGTGAGTATATTACTTAAAAGAATGGATGTAGCTAATTAGGTATGATAATTACATTTTAGATCTAAACACAACAGACATATCAGCTGCTACAAGGAAGAACAAGAATTTTCATGTATGCTGGATTTGTGAGTCCTACAATTATTCTTCACTTCAATACACTTAAAGAGTTATATAATAATTCACTTCTCTATGTCTTAAAATATTGAAATAAACTAGCAACTAAACACCTGTTCAGAAGAGGACAGAGAGATATAAGGGAGTATCAGAAAAGAAACTTATTTTTAAAAATCCAAAGGAGGAGCCTTGAGGACAAAGGGCTGTTGAGAAATCCTACCAAAAATCCAAGAAATGGTAGAAGTACCCCTTCTAGGAGAGCAGTTCCAGTTTATCAGTCTCATTCATGTATCTGAAATGTTACCCAGAAAAGGCTTTCCCCCCACAGAAGAGCTTCACAGATGAGTCTGCAGAGAAGATCAGAGGAGAGAACAGCCAGGGTGTCCACTTGTGCTCAGACAAATCCTGCATTTGCCGTGACATAACTCACAGAAGTGCTGAAATTTAAAAGAGGAATCAAAAGAGCAATCTTACTCATGTCAAAATCTCTTTAAAAATAGTGTTGATTTTGTGAAAATAGAGTTGTTTTCAAAACTTAAAGCCATGTTTCTAAATTCACATCTTCCAAGATTTGTTACCTATTAAAAAAAAAAAAGGCATTTGGGCCCTTCCAAAATTATAAAGAAGTTAAATTGCAATCTTTTTTCTAGTACTTTTTGATCTATTTCTTTACTTTTTAAATATTTTATTCATCATGAATTTATTTTGAATCTTAAAAACAAGAATAGAGATTCAGCATCATTTTTCTGAGAAATGGCTGATTTTCACAAAATGATTTGTTGATTCATTTATCTTTCCCGACAGATATTAAGTACCAGTATTATCTTATTCTCAGTCTATGATTCTGGATCTATCATTGAATTTTTGATTCTGTTACATGGCTATTAGTACATTCCTGGCTGATAGCATGCTGCTTTTATTATTATAGATTATTTATTTATTTAAATATGTAGAAGAGCTAATAACACTTCCTTTGACAGAAATATTCTGCAATATTGCTTTTTTTTTTTGCATTTTAACTCTCTAATGACTTTTTCTAATTCTTAAAAATCCTGATATATTCCATTAAATAATCATGCCCATTACATTAATTTCAAGAACTTCTTAAGCTTTGATTTCTGTTTATATGTATCCTTCATGGAGGAATTACATCCTATCTCTGTCTTAACATTTTGTTATTGTCTAAATATGCTCTACATTCTCCTATGTGAAAAAGAAAAAATATTTCTCATAGAACTAAATATATATGTGCTGGTTAAGGGGATCAGACATAGGGAGAGACTTTTTAAAAACTTAGTTAAGAAGGAACTCAAAGTATGCATACCTTCTTTTGTGGTCAACCTCTCTTTTATAATTTCTGTTCCTGGTTCAGAGAATAAAGATGGGTAATTAAGGTCTTCTTTGATAAGTTTCAAGTTTCAACCATGAGAATGAAGGTTAATATAAATGAAATGTTTTAACTAACTATGTTGTAACAAGTATGTATGCACTTGGAGCTTTGAAATCTATAGTGCTGTAAATGCTCCATCAACCCTCAAAACTTGGGTTAACCAAGAAAAAAATAATCAAAGTGGCTTTGATTATACTAAGACTCAAAAAAGTCACAAGTAATCTAAGAGTGACAAATTAATTATTAATAATCCAGGGAGATGATCATATCTTGGTATTTGTATTTATAAATAATATCATATTGTTTTTAAAACCTGTAATATACATTAGTATACTTTTCTTTGGCTTGTAAAACAATGCTGTAGTAACCAATTGAAGCATCTGTCTAACTTGTAACCTTTCTTATCCAAAAAGGTCACTGCTGACAATTGGATTATGGTGGATACATGACTGAAACTGGGCCCCACCTCCTAACAGCACATCCAGCTATAAACTCATCCATGGTTTAATCCACTGGTGAGTACAATGGTCCTATGATGTAATCACATTCCAAAAGCCCCACCTCTGAACACAGAGGCCTTTCAGGAACATTTTAGGTCTAAACACAACAGGCATATCACCTGCCACAAGGAAGAACAAGAATTTTCATGTACACTGGCTTTGTGAATCCTACAATTATTCTTCACTTTACTATACTTAAAAAGCAACAGTAATCCCGATTAAATGATAGACTTTTGTTTCCTTTGCCATAAATTTGAGTTTTAAATATTCACCTGAAATAATTCTGATATAGTGGAATAGTAAAATAAAACTACATGGTATTTTCAGAGAGTATTAACTTTAAAATTATCATTACATTAATCACCTTTCCTTCTTAAGGTATAAAATAAAATTTACTTGTAGAATAATAAGATTGCTGGGAGACATGTAGGAAGAAAAAAACCACAAAACTAAAAACCTAGTGCATTACCTTGATTCACTGTGTTCTTATGGCCTAAGTGTGCTCTCCATCCATGTCTAACTACATTTATTCTGACCTGATTTTCAATGGATGTACCAGGATGAAATTCCCAGTGGCTTAGCTTCACGTCACTGTTTATCTTTTGGCCCTAAATTTCCTCCTTTCCTTTCTTCTTATCAATGACCTTGTTTTTGTTACTTATTTTATTATTTTGATTCTGATGGCCATGTCTCTTGTCCATACATCTTTTATTTTCTAATCCAATTGTTAAACAAAAAAATATTTTTTTGCAATTATCTTCTTTCCTATAGCTCATCATACAGAAGGATTTTTTAAATATCCCACACAATAGTAATTTTGCCTCTTAAAATAAAGAACTCCCCAAATTAATTTCTACACTGGCATTGTAGATTTAAAAAAAATTAAATTTGGTGTATATTATTCACCTTTGCCTACCTAAAGGGTCTCTACTACTTGAAAACTACTTATATAATAAAAGTTATTATAGTCTGGAATAAAACATTTGTAAGGGCCAGGGATTTAGCTAAGTGGTTCTGCTGCCTACACTGCAAGCACAAGGTCCCCAGTTTGATCCCTGGTACCAAAAAAAAAAAAAAAAAATTGTGAAATGATGGATTGAACAAAAGTTAGCAGCTTAATTTACTTTCTCAAATTCTTTTTTTTGGGGGAAGCAATTTTTGTTTTATTTTATAAAATAAGATAAATAGAACAATTTTAGGTAAAATGGAAGCTTCTTGTCATCCTCAGTTCCATTTTCTATCTGCCCTTCCCAGATATTACCACTACTAACTTAGTGTGCATTTTTCCAATGTTGTTTTTACATTATATACACATACACAATAAATTCTATAACACTGTTAAAAATTTTTTACATCAATAATGCTGGGATCCTATGACTTACATTTTTCACTCAATATTATGCATCTAACACCTTTCCATGTTGATACATGAAAATCTAGTTAATTCACTTGCTGAATAATATTGTCATGTGACCATATCATAAGTCTTTGATACAATAGCACCTTGGTACTCACCATTAATTGGTTCCAGGAGGTGCAATGAGTACCAAAAATGGCTAGCACCAAACAAATTGTTTTGGCTGGAAAGGGTAATGAGTTATGAGACAATTGACACCAACAAGTTCTAGCTAGGTCATTGATTACCAAAGAAACAACTAGTAGTGGAACAAAATTTTCACATAGAAATACATCAAATACCAAATTTGACAAGTTTCAAAGCCATTGAGCACCAATGTATGACTATATTTGATAAATGAGGCACTAGAAATGATAAAGAAGAAAGGCATCTGATTCTTCTGGGGCAGTGGAACTACCATAGTAGTGTCCACACCATACAGGCTAGAGTACTAAATAGCAATTTGTTGTATCTATCAGTGCTATCCTCTAGTATATTGAGGTGTTTCTCTGATGAAAGACATCCCAGGCAATATTTTTTTTTTGGTATTAAATTCTTTTATTGGTACATTATAGGTATACAACACAATTACATTTCTCACTGGGAATTGTACCTTTACATAATGCATCTTGGTTCGTATTTATTCCCCATTCTTAGCCCTCCCTTCATGCCCTCCACCCTTCCCTATTTACAAAGACTTTATTTCCATTTTTTCCATTTCTCATCATTTTTTCCTTT